>VDFB02318120.1:82814-118513 GCA_007258455.2 Sequoia sempervirens | reverse complement strand
CAAACTTCTGATTTCTAATTTCTGTGTGTTAAGAATGAGCATTCGCAGGCTTTATATATTGTTAGTAAATTTAACCAATTCCCTTTTTCAAGGCGTCTGTGCTGCCAATGGGGTTTGGAATGTTTCAAAGGAGAAATGTGTCGCCCTATGGAGAAGATTTCTACTTCCATTAGCTGACAGCAAAGAGGTATTTTCATTTCGCACATGCCCATTTCATCAAATTGCGACACCTTCTGGTATTGGCGCGATTCAACAGGTAGGGATAAGTGACGGTTTAATGCAAGACTATTTCCTAGGTCGGATTGCATCCACATCTTCATTTCTAGGTTGCATACGAGTTTATCTCAGCCGTTTTCAGTTGCTTGGCCCTGGTCGCGCGATTCTTTAGGTGCCATTTCCTTTTCATTCGCTATTTTCATTTTTACGGGTATGAACTCTAAAAACATATTTCATTTTCCCCTTTTCAAATGTTCTCAAATTATTTTGATTTTACTTTGATTTGAATATTTCAAATAAAAGGCTCGATTTCACTATGTCGAATTTTATATATTCCCCATAGTCGAATTATTCAAAATATTTACCCTTTGATAAAGAATTTGAATCCTTTAACTCAATTATATTTGAGTCCCATATTTATTCTCTTAAATATTTAAAAGTTTTCTCACTTTACTTGATTTTCAATACCACTTAATAAAATTATCTATATATTTATTTTATTATATTGAAATATTTATATAATATAGTTTTAATTTACATTATATATTTATGTATAATTATTTAAATTTAATAATTTAAATAATCTCGTATACATATATATATTTTGTAAAGACTATATTATATACATACTTGATATAATATTAAATATATAAATATATTTACCTTTACATATATACATGTATATACAAATACATTTTAAATTACAATGTACGTATATTGCGAGCCAGTCAGCATACTTTCATTATACGTACCCATGTATATGTATATATATATGTGTATACGTAGATCCCGAGGTAATATCATCATAACATTTATTCATATTCACATATATATAACAGGTTGGTTGTGGGTATGTATACATGTATATTTACTTGTATACCTCCTTTATGTATACGTATTCATAAATACATTTATATCGATGCACACGTATGGCATATCCATCTGCTCTCATACGTTGTAGCGACATGAATATACTTATGGACACTTGTACATACTGTATATATATGCCCACCCCCTAACCAGAAACATTATTCCACATATGGTTATACTGGCAAGCATCAGTTATTCACACATTCAGAAGTAGATACGACTCCAAATGATAATAAACAAGCCTATGGATGACTTACCCTTAACTCAACAAATGACTTAGCTTACTCAGTCTATAATATGTGTGTGTATGCCCAATTGGTACTCGTTACTATTTAACCGACCAAGTTCCTCCCCGAGTGATATCTCTCCTTTGCCTGGAGGATTGGTCCTCTTACCTGCACACCATGACACGACAACGGAAGTCATATGCTCAAAACAAAGCAGAATACATGAAACATTTCAAAAGTTAGATTATTCACAAATCAATAACCTTCTATTTTCCTTTATGCAGTATTTCACCAAGAATAATATCAAATGAAACAACATTCATATTGAAAACAAGGTACAAGCATCATTAATTCACCTCCAAAATTCACATTTACTATATCTAGTAATGGTAAATTGTAACGTCACAATTTGGGATGTAACACCAAGCGTGAATTCCCAACCGCAAATAATCTCCAACACATTGGGAAGAATTCCCAACATATCTCCAAGAGCCATAGTGAAAGTCTTGAGCACACAAATCCATGTAGTCAGTTGACCATCAATGCATAGTTTGAACCTTTCATGACCAACATTTTAGAATAATCACTCATCAACAATGCACACTCTAGAAACCAAAGGGGCAAGTCTGAAAGTTCTCCCACAATTTGATGTATCTCTCGAAGACCTGACCTCATCAACCATTTTAAGATAGGTGGTACTCTTCCATTGGTTAATGCTGAGTGAAAACCAGCCAGTTCAAGTTTGAACACCATTAAATGCTCATTTACTATCCATCCCAATAGAGTGTTGCTTGACATATAGAATGGATCCACCAACATTATCTTATGCTTGACTATAAAATTATGCATGTCAAAAACATAAAACTTCTTACCAATGCCATTCACATAGAAATTGTCAATCAACTCATAATTTAACAAATCATGTGAAGATGGTGGATTGTTGTACACAATCATAGAAACAATATTTCCTTCATCCTTTTCGTTGGCATCTTCATAAAATTCATGCACATCTTCTTCAACTTGAAGATGCCCATCATTAGTTGCTGATCCATAGAATGTAGTGTGATGAATATCACACACATTACTAGTCATCACATCTAGCTCATGGCTGCAAGCTATTTCTTTTTGAGGCAAATTCTCTTCCCAACTCAAGAGTTCACACTCTTGATTTACCTTCCAATCACTATCAACATATTGAATCTCTTTGGCATTATGCATTGTTTCAACATTATGGAGTTCATTTATTCCTTCAACTATTTGCTCGATCTCCATTAGCCTTGTATTAGCTTCTTGTTCCATAAGTGTGGCTGCCATAGATGATTGATTTTCTATTTTGTAAGAAGAGTGATGAGCTAAGGTAAGATCAAGGCAAAGACTATCAACCTCTTTCTCCTTCTCTTGGTAGGCATCATAGGTCTCTTCTGCAAACTTAATAGCATTATCTCTATCTGTGAGCAAGTGCAGATAATCTAACTTTATGGATTCCAATGCCCCTTTGATGATTTGCATCTTGGAAAGAGTGTCTCCATCCTTAACTCCATTATGTCTCTCTTTAGACTGAAACTTCCAATAGAGTTCTTCAATGAAATGGTGTGTGCTATCAAATCTTGATAACACCTTAACAATTTTCTCTTCTGAAACTGATAAATTATCCTTCAAATTTTTCAGCTTTTTAGGCCCCTTATCCCAATCAGCAAATAGACTATGCTCAACAAATATCAATTTTTCTAATTTGTTTTCATTGTCATGATTTTCAAAATCAGCTTTCTCCCTTCTTTTTTCATTGCATAATTCCTGAATAGAGGGCTTGTCAACAATATCTTCAAGCAATGAATCATTATTTATTGATGTTCTTAAAGTCTTGGTAGCAACATACTTTGCTTTAGTGGTTGCAACCACCTCGAAGGAATCTTTATGGATCTTTGCCAAGCAAGCTTCTTCATCAAAGACAACATCTTCTCCAATGACTTCGTAGCTTGCAATACAAAATGGATTTTGAACTTTATCAGGATCGAAGGGAAATTTATCCCACTCAAGTTCTTTAATATACCTTGGTGCCATCTCACCAGGATCCCAAATGCAAAAGGGTTGATTGTAATGATCAACAGGAAAAAGATCTTCATGCTCCTCTTGGATTGTTGACTCATTGAATGAGTCACTCCTCATTCCATTCAAACTGAAATCTTCATCAGTAGCTTCCTCCAAGAGCTTAGTTTGATGATCAAGCTCAATACCGCCTTTGTCACCGTCATCATACTGGAAATAAGAGTCATCAAAGCTGGCTACTTTGATTAATTTATCATTTTTATTTTCAACAAACCCATCATGAATAGATGTGTTGCTGATTTTATCATTAGCATCCACATACATACCAAATAAATCTTCTTGGTCACTTGTCATAAATTCTTTATATGTATTCAAAATTGATGTTGCCTCCTTGCACTCACCCTCAACATGTGCGAACAACTGCATATCAATAGGCACTTCTTGAGAAACAACCTTAGAATCATTGAGAAACAACATTTTATTCCCATCCTTTGCACTAATAACTACCTCATTTTTCTGCTCTGTCTTCTTCAAGTGTGGCTTCAATTTTCTTTCACACTGAATGAACAAATCTCTGATCAACAAACCAGCAGTAGAGGAATTATTTCCTTCTTGTTCATGAATGTTTAACATAAAAGTTAGGACGGATTTTGGAATGTCATCCATTTCATTGATAGTCAAAACTAAAATGCTTCTCATTGCTGCCACTACAACCTCCTCCTGTTCACTCCAAGATGAAATGAAGAGGTAATGGATCAAATAATATATTCGATCTTGCATACCTAATTCAACCAGCAACATACTTGTTTTGAGTTCCGAAAATATCTTCAATATAGCAACTCTTCTTGGAAACAAACTACTTCAGTTTCATCCAAATCTTGAAAACTCTCCACTATCATATTTAATATGATCTTCATGGTTTCAACATCATAGGGCAAGTGGGGATTTACAATACTTATTATCTCCATGAAACAAGAAGAAATCAGTAGCTTGGTTTCTTCATCAGGATGTCCCAACTAATAGGGCTGATTCAAAGAATTCATTGCAGGAGCTAGTGCCAACTCCATTTTCTCTGAAGGTGATGGCTTCACTTGTCTCAAACATTGTTCTAACAAATGAAGAATGTTCTCTTCATTTTCTCTTGACTGAAATTCTTTACCAAGTCTCTTTCCAGCCATAAAGAGAGTCTCTGCCAACTTCATCTCTTCTTCATTAGCCATGCCTAACTGCCAACTTCTGGATACCAAAAGGAGCTGACTTTCGATGTAGTACCGGAGATCTCTGTCACTCATCTGCCTAAACATGAAGCACTAATCCACAGGATGGCAGGATCTTCTACTCTGATACCAACTAAATATGCTAACCAATTTTTTCGTTGAACTGCACAACACAAATCGGCACTTGGCCAACTTGATTAGCGTTAGCTCCAATCAAAACCTCTAACAAAACAACTCTAACCAAGAATGCGCCCTAAAACCACTTAAGGAAGAGGGGCGGGGCATATGGTCAGAGGATCCCTATGCTTCAACTTGATACAGAAAGGAATGCAACTGAACTGAAACAAACTCAACGCCAAGAATGTGCACTCAAGATCCCAGTGAAGGAGAGGTGCTAACATATGACGGAGTTATTAATTGAAATTGAAACAATTAGGCGGATAACCAGCTATAGGAATTCATACTAACTAATTCTTTTGCTGCGGCGAGCATCCACTTAAGAGTGGGGATTCACCACTCGAGAGTGGGTACAAGAGTAATACAAATTCAATTATCCACATTGGCGGTAAACCATCCAGGGGTACTAATGTGAAATTAAAGAAAGAATTGCAACAATAAAGGACTGGAATAGTACTACTGTTTACAGTCTTACAATATAGAAAAAGAACTGCAAATTATATGAAAATTACAATAGATTCAATGTACCATGATACTGGATGATTCCATGTTAGACATCAACAATAAATGATGAAGAAAGGACTGAAGATTCAAACTTAAGCAAGTCTGATGTAAAATAACAATTCTGGAAATGAATAACTAGCAACTATGAAACCAATTAAATGCTCATAACTTCACCAAATTACCTCTGAATTGAGTGATGTCTTTTGCAAAAGCCTTCTAGGAGGTAGGCGCCCAAAAACAGATCACAAAACAGCACCAAAAATCAGCATACAATTCAAGCACGAATTCCAATGCTTCCAAGAATGGTATGACCCTCCTTGAGGGGCAATTTTGTCATTAAAAATCAGCAACTCAAAATTAAAATCTGATAATCTCCAAAGATGGTCACCTTGGGTGTAGGAATGGATTGGGAAAGTACCCACAAGCAAAATAAATTCACTCCAAAAGCTGTATGCAAAAATCACTTTCAGCTGTGTATACACCAGCAACATTAAAACTGAAATTCTCACCAAAATTCACCAACTTTGAAGCACAATCTGCTAGTCTGATTGAGAAGCAGCAAAAAGACCAACTAGGTGTTGTCTTTCAAACACGAAATTGGATTGGAACTAGGAGGTATGCATCCCTCGAAGTAGAAATCAAGTTGTCATCTCGACAGTATAACATTAGCATAAGTTTATCAAAATATGAGAAAAGCTGGAGCAAAGCATTCATTTAATAGAAGATTAGAAGACTCTTCAATTTCCCAAGAAGGTACGCCAAGAGTCCCCAATGACTTTTCAAATTTCCAAAAAACTTCTAACTTCTCAATATGGCATCCACTTTATCAAGGCACATTAAAACTTTATTTTAAAATAATATCTCCAAGAAAAGGCGTCCACTTTCCCAAGGCATTAAAAGACTTAATAATATTTAATTCATCCTCCATGAAGGCATCACCCTTCAAGACCACCTTTTAAGAACAACTTAAAGTTCTCTTCCTAGGCCAAGGGGTCAACTGCAAATTATAACATTAATGCCTTGTAATTAAAAACATGCCACAAATACTGCATATGGAAGTCTGTAACCAAAAATAACAACTGCTCCAACAAGAAAGAAAACACTAAAGCACTGCCAAAAGGACCACCGCTAAAAATAGTATTTACTATAAATAGTAAACACCCAAGAAAAAGCCATAAAGCCTCCAAACATGGAAACCCTAATTTTACCTCAACCAACCTATGGGCCTCCGGAAATAGGCTAAATCCAAATGAAGGGGGTATGGCCAAAATGGGGACATTAAAGTCCGCCCTTCCCAAAATTGCTTGTCTTCAAGCAATTCCACAACACTCCAAACTGATCCCACCAAACATATAGGATCCCGGGGTCCCATGTCCATCTCTGAAAAACCCCACCTTGCTGATGCTGCTCTACTTTGATCATACAAATGAAATCATTGCACCATAATTGCACTAACCATCCTTGCAACCTCAAAGTTATAACGTGCCTGAAATTCAAGTCGACCAACATGGAAGGAATTGAATCAAAATCTAGTAGCGTCTCATGCTCAATAAACTCTGAGGAATTAACATCTGCAATGTCAATGTCAATCACCATTTTCAGAACAAAGAAGAATAATCTAAACAACTCAAAAATATTCTCATCAACATCACTCCTCAAAGCATCAAACCAAATCACAACAACAAATGTGACTCCATCATAGCTGTTTGCAAAGGAAAAAACAGCTCTTTGCAAAGTCATAGCAACTGCATCCTCAAAGCTCCTTAAGGATGTATAATGCCTCGTCTGAGTAATTCTGACATATTCAAGAAAAACTCTAAAAACTTCCACCAATCTCTCCCCCAAATTCTCAAAAAGTTGAACCAAATCAAGCAAAGGTTCGCTGCCCCAAACACTAGTGCAAGAGATTGTACAAAGAAAGCCACTAGAACATAACTTGAACACCATCCAATACTGATCTAAATTACTATGAAACACCATTACCCACTTTTGAAGCCAAAAATCATCATTGATAAAAGATTGTGAAAAGAAAAAATGAGTGTACCAGCTGCCCATGAAATCTGAAATGAACCACTTAAAGTCTGATTTTAGCAAAATCAGCGTGCAAGGAATTGAACAACTGCTGCAACACTGAAAATCAGTGTCCATAATAGCACAACTGCTCAAGCCCAAGGCTGGAAACATCCTCTCTAGAAAAAATGAGTGTACCAACTGCCCATAAAATCTGAAATGAATCACTTAAAGTCTGATTTTAGGAAAATCAGCGTGCAAGGAATTGAACAGCTGCTGCAACACTGAAAATCAGTGTCCATAATAGCACAACTGCTCAAGCCTAAGGCTGGAAACATCCTCTCAAGAAACTCCAACCCAACATTAAACCTTCCTTTGTTTGAAATATCTCTCCAATTCACCAGTTGATGAGCAGAAAGAACCATCAAATGGTTGGTAAAGATGGGGGCCACATCAAAGATTCTAAGAATTGAATCCTTATTTCTCCAAATATCCTTTTTTCTACTTGCAACAATCTCCATCAAGCCATGTTGAGAATTCCAAGTGTGATAGGAATTTGTGATATCAATAAATGATGATCAAATGATTTACCTTAATAAGAATCTTCTTGTAGATGTTACACTTTTCACAAATTTGATGCAATCATTTTCATACAATTTCCTTCTCAATCTGCATAAACCTCCTCACAAATCTGCTCCAAATTCCTTTACAAATCTGCCTTAATTAAATATTTATTCTTTTATCATAAAATCTTCTTGTGTTTGAATGATATATCTTTGTATCTCACACTTCAATTCTTCTCCTCTTATTTAATCTTCACATATCTCACTCCACTATTCTCATCTCTCCACATAAATCTTATTTCTTTTTATATCGTTATGCTTCTATGAAGAGAGGCATCTCTTTGAATAGAGATGACATTTTGAAAAGACATCACCTTTGTTAATAATTCTGCCTTATCATAAACATCAACCACTGCCTTTTAAAACTAATTATTAATCCTTTGTTAACCTTTATTCAAATGCTGCCTTCTACAAACATATGATTTCTGCCTTCAAAAATAATAATTGCTGCCTTCATGATATATTATTCACTGCTCTTCCAAAACAATATTAATCACTGCTCACCCTTTAATATATTCACTGCTTTCTTAATGTAGATCACTTTTCTCCTTAATCATCTTAAAAGCTGCTACCGTATAGATATAATTGCTGCTGTACATTAGCTAATCACTAATTTTCATTAGTTAATTGCTGCTCTTCATTTTTACAAATAATCATTGCTGCTCTTATCATTTCTTGATTACACCTTTAACTTAGGCGAGATATATATATATATATATCCTTTATCTTGGGTACAAAGAAATGGTCGGCAAGCATTACATGTTTGGGTGCCAATATCATGAGGTCGGCCCAAGATAGGATTTAAATTATATTTAAATGTATTCTCCATAAAGACAGGCGCCAATAATAAGGAAGGTCGGCCAACATAAGTGTTAATATAATTTAAATGTATCTACGCCTTTGACGTCAATGACAATACTGCCAAGAGTAGAATACCTTGAAAGGATGAAGTGTATTGCTGGTGCAGGTCTGATAACCACTTTTTTCTGCTGTAACACTGTCAATCAAGACTGAATGATTGCTGGAAACAATCAGAAAATTACTGGACTGAAGGACTCGAACACTACAAAAATGAACAACTGAAACTCACTTCAAAACCTCCTAAAAGCACCCGAAGTCATTGATAATAAACTATTGTAATGCTGAAAATAAAGAGCATCTGATTGCAGGTCTGAAATATGAATTTTCCTATTGTTCGTACAGCTGGGACAAGTACCAATGTCATCATAACTTAGCAAATATTCACTTGTCCATTTTTCTTTGTCTTGGGAACAACAAACATACCATATGCACCTTTAAACAAAGTAAACTAGGCTCCAACAAGTAGGAATTTCATATCACAAATTCCTATGCTATGATTTTTCCTTGGGATGGCCTGCAAGGACAAAGGTATGGCCCACAAGGAGCAACAATTGCATCTCGAACACCTCATCAATCTGCAATGCTGTCAAACAAGGTCAGAACAACAAGGAAAACAACATTCCATCATTGTAATATCCCCGTTTTAGTTGACATTGCTTGTGGAGGAGTGAACCTATTATTTTGACCCTCATAGGCTGACAGTTATGGATAGAGGTCCTTTGTGGTAGTTACCCGGTGGTTAGAGTCAACACTTCACTTTTTTGATTTAGGTTTTGGCCTTTGCACAAGTTATTTGACTCAGTTTCACATACTTACTATTTATAGTAAGTTAGGCCATTAGGGTTACTATTTCTGGCAGGGCACCTGGTTCAGTTGGCTATCACAGTTTCGACCCAGTTTGGCAGTTGGTTGAGAAAACAGTGAATATTTGAGCATTTAATGGTCTTTGGATGATTATTATTATTGTGACTTTATATTATAAAGTCAATTAATAAAATATTAATTATTAATGGTTAATTATAAAGTATTTAATACTTTATAATAGAGGGGGCAATTAATATTATTAAATGAGTATTTATTACTCATTAAAGTGGACGCCCAATTAATCATTAATTATGCCTAAGTCCTGAAGGGCGAATTAATATTATTAAAGAGATTATTATAAAATGCTCTTAAGTTGCTTTTTTGGGTTGATTAAATGTTCAAGGAAAAATTAGAACTCATTATTGATGATTATTCAAATTTGTCTTTTCTCTTTGAGAACTTTGGAGTTGGAGAAACAAGGGTTTCTGCAATCAGATTTTGGAGAACGTCAACTCTTTAGAATCAGGCATACTGAGGTTGTGAAAGATCAACTGAAGCTTGTCAATAGAGTGGCTTCATTTAGAAGTCATAACATAGTATATTTGTGGACTTTTAGATTTGGGGTTTGGATTGATTATTCTTTAGAAGGGATTCCTATTCAGTGGCTGTTATTTATTTATCATCTGACACACATTTCAAGGTTGTACGACTTCATTGATTTCTGGTTATCAGCCGTACCACTCAGCTGTAAGGTTGTACTTTTTCCACAGGCCAAAACGCCTTGCCTTTTTGCTTGATCCTTCTTCCATTGGTGGCGCCTTTATCATCTGAGGGTCCTACGTTATTTTCACAGAGGGAGATCATTCTTTTCATGCTGGCCGTACCATTTCAAGCTACTTTTAGGCGGCTGCAATAAGTCAGGTTTTTGAATAATTATTATTGACTTTTTACTTGCATGTCTGGATTTCGCCTTTGTAAGCATTCAACAAGATTAATAAATCATTCGCCTTCAGAGTAGAAGTTATTTTCCTTCATACTTTGTCTTCTGGTATTTTATATATATTTTTCAAGCATTTATTATCAAAATCGCGTAAACCCTTATTTGCAGAAAAAATCACAAAAAAATACAAAACATCAAAACAAACAAGAAAACTTGCATTCTTCAGCAGTGGTTGGGGTTGAGAGACACCAGGTCTCCTACAATCATCCTCAAATTCATTCATCTCCAAATGGTATGGCTTGGGAAGGTGTACGACCAACATTGGGACATCCTCAAATGTCTTGTAACACTTCAAACCTTATTAAAACTTAAGCAAACAATATCAAATCTGTAGTAGATTAAAATATTACAAAAATCCTCATCTTCAAACCAAAATTTGAAAATACTTCACTTGCAAGCATAGTTGTGGCCTTTGTTTGAAACCACCCAAACTAGCTATGGGGATTTTCATCCCTGAAACCAACATTTTTTTGAGGGTTTTTGTCCTCAAGAAATTTGAAGGAGAACACAAGTTCTCTCCATACGCAAAAGAAAATAACCTTTCATGGCTAACCCTTCAAATGAGCTCTCATCCTCCTTTTATTACTTTTTTGGAAGGAAATAAGCATAATTTTAAAATAATAAATCCTTTTTTCCTCCACAAAAACCTTTTTCAAAAATAAATATAATTTATCATGTGTAAAAAGGTCCCTTTCCCTAGGTGTCCAACTTGAAGCACACTTTAAACATCACCAACTAAGCTCATTGTCATGAATAACAACTCTGCTCAAGTTAACTTGTCCTCTCCAAGAACTTTGGAGTTCTCCCTTACCAATTAGCCTATGGGAAAACTCGGAAAATAGGCTAATTATCCATCATTAGATTATGCTTGAGAAGGGGACATTACAAACCTTCACCAAAAAGCAGCCCTAGTGCCCAACTTTGACTCAAGTGGGTTTTCTATTTGGCATTGCCATGTGAAAATTCCACTTTTTTGGTGCCAATGACTCAAACTCTCCACTTGGTGTCAAGCATTAAAAGATTCCACTTCTTGGCATTTAGTATTGTAAAAGTCTCACTTGGGCATTAAGTCGTGAACTCTTTTGCTTCAGAATCAAGTTATAAAAACCCTTACTTTGATGTTTGTTGTTTGCCTACAGAATGTAATTCTACTCTTACGTACTACTAGCAAACTAGTAATGTGCAGAACATAGGATAAAATAGTAAACTGAAAGATATCATATTTGAATGCCAGAAACTTTATTCATCATCAGGAATATCATGTACAAAAGAGTATCAGCAGTGATTGACAATAGACATCGGCACCAAAAACTAACAATGATAATTCCCTGACTATCTAACCACATTACATTGTTGTACCCCAAAATTAAAATTTTTATTACACTTAGATATTTTGAAGAAATGAGTAAAAGTCTTGTTAAATCGGTCAAAAAGGTCAAAATTTGGGTGTACATGTCTTGCATGGAGGGTTAAAACACAAAATTTTCAATTCACGACTGATGCAGATTCTGCTAAAGAGCGGCAACCTAAAACCGGATCTCGGTTTGCCATCCTAAATTTTAGGAAAAGCTGCTATTTTTGAAATTTTCGAAATAGTAACGTTCACGGGTTTTTGAGTTTTTTTTTTCTTGCCTTTTAAACGGATCTTGGCAAAATTTTCTAAAATAGAAATTTCTAAAATCGAAAGTTGGTCAGCCGAGTCGAGGCTGATTTTGATTGGCTCAAAATGTGTCCGTGTCCCGGTACAGTGCGATTGAGAATCTTAAAATAATCAGTTTTGCCCTACTGGGTCTATTCAGCTTTTTCAGAAGCATATCTGGAGTTTCGAGGTCATCAATGGAGGTCATCTGACTGCCAGGCGTCAATGTTAGCATTCAAACTTCCGGCAGAAGGTAAAATGATGAACATGCACGAGGATTGAGGAAGGAAAGTTGAAAAGTCATGAATTTTTCTAACACTGCTAAGTTTGGGCGCCCCTGTTGAAGAAAGGCGCCCACCTTTTTAGGTCACCAGATGAGTGAATTAGGGTTTGGATCCCCAATAGAAGTTGTTCAGTGTTCAGTCAGCTTCGCGATGGATATCCCCATCAGAGCATCCGACGATCCAGTCTCCAACAAATTCAAGTCAAAGTGGAGGTATAAAATGAAGATTTGAAACTTGAAGAAGATTGAATTGAGAATTTTTCTAAGTCTGGAGAAACTGGGCGCCCTAAGAAGAGAAAGGCGCCCAACTTTTCAAGGGTGCAAACAAAGGAATTTGCAGTCGAAGTTACAACGGGATGCCTTCAGAATTCAACTGGCTTTGCAGTGAGCTATTCAGCACGACAAACGGAGCTCACAGTCATCAGATTCAAAAGGCTGAACAGAGGGTCCGATGAGAGGTGAAAAGAGAAATCCAAAAGCAAAAGTGAAAAAAGTCAAAAAATAAACTAAGTGTTGGTAAACTGGGCGCCCCCAGTCAAGATAGGCGCCCAACCTTTTGAAGGGTAAAAATTCACTTTTTGACCAACGTGTCTCCAGAGGACCCCTCTTCATTCTCCGTCAGCTTCGCGATGAGCACAGCCATTCAGCAATCCGACGCCCGGAGCTCAAGATTTAATAAGATCATCTGCGGAAGAGAAGTTAATGAAGAGCTTGGAAATTAGAAAAATGGCTAACACTAAAGAAACTGGGCGCCCCTAGAAGGAAAAGCCTCCCGTGAATTCGGAGGTCGAAATCAAGTTTTTAGCAGGAGGTGCCTCCAGAACGTCTTCTTCAGAATCAGTCCGGCTCCGCAGTGAACCACTCAGCTCGCCTATCAGGTAAACCTGTCAACGGGAAATCAGAGGCGAAGTGGCGTGTTAAAATGAGGAAAGTTGAAAAAGTGGAAATTTTGACTAAGTCTGGTGAAGTTGAGCGCCCCTCTTGGAGAAAGGCGCCCAAATTTCCATGCCTTAGAAGATTTTTGAGATTTTCAAAATTTCAAAATTTTGCAAGAAGAGAAGGATGGCGTCCAATTCAAGAGGCTGAGATTTAGGGTTTTGAAATAAAAGCAGAAAAAAAGCAAAACCTAAATCAAAACCTAAGTCTATTTAACACTTCTTTTCAATGTATTTTTCATTATTTTTGCAGGTAGCATCCAGAGGAGAAAGTTGGAGCAGCAAGTTTGAGGAATTTTTGTGATTCAAGAATCCATAGTTGCTGGTTTTACATCAGATTTTTCAGACCAGAAAGCATAAACCCTTGTTCTTTCAAGCTTTTTGTTACAGAAGATCAAGTTTTTCATGACCAAGGCTTCCAATTTTTGAGTCATCGCGGATGCTTTGCCTCTATCTTGAAGAATTTTTCAAGGGCAATAAGTTGCAGCAAGTGCTTGTATCTTGCATGTCGGTGAAAACCTCGGTCGCATTCAAAAATTCAACCATGGGTCCTTTCAATCAGTCTTCTGAAGAAAACCCATATCGCAGCTTTTTTCAAAACCTAGGGTTGGCTGCTTTTTCGATCAAACGTCAGGGTTTTGCAATTTCAATCAACTGGGTCCATTTCTAATGATATTCTGAACAAAACCCAGATGCCAGCTTTTTTCGGGAAAAATTGAAGAAATTAGGGTTTGCTGCTTTTTCAGTCAAAATTCGAGATTTTCAAAAACGGACGATCTGGGTTGTCTTGTATCGCCATTCTGAACAAAACCCATATCTCAGAAAAAATTTCTCTCAAAAAAAATTCGTGGTTGAAGCACAAAAATCAGTATTCTAAAAATAGAAACTGCACAAGACTTGCGAACCGGCGTTTCAGTCATTCTTCAAGTTTTCGGAAATGGAGTACACTCCTAATGTTTTCAAGTCCGAATCACACTTTTCACAATTACATCAAAACAGTGAGACAGACTTGCATCATGTCAAGCCGGTGTTCGACCTACGTGCCTTGGAGAGAGCGGGCAACACTTCAATCAAGAATGGGTCATTCTGGACTCCTCGCAGCAGCATCTATTCCTATATCAGTTCAGAGCCTTGAGTTCGTAATCGCTTGCATTAAGCATTACAACCCGGCTACTAGGGAGATCCAGTCAGCAGATGGTAGGTTGATTTGCAGTCTAAAGCCTGATATGGTTGAAAAGTGTTTTTCCATTCCCCCGTGGCCTGAAAGCGTAACTCTTTCAAGGGATGAATGTGAAAAGATGTGGAATATGCATAAAGACAAATACAGCAAGAAGATTGCCCAGAAGTGAATGAAAGGAAAACATAAAAGTGTCATTCATAGTTGCAGTCCAGTTGGCGGAAGGATAGGCCATATTTCTGTGATGTCAGCAAAGTTCGATAAAGCGGCCAATGAGGTTGAAGATTTCCTGAGATCTATTGAAGATGCTGAAGATATTCTTGAAAAGCGGTGTTTTGCTGTTGATGGCATAGATGCACCGAATCGGGACACAATCTCAAACTTCCTAGCGGATGTGATCGAGCTTTAAAGCAGCTTTCTTCTAGAAGCTTTCTTTCCCGCTTTCTTTCTATTCTTGGAATAATCCTTATCCATTCTTTGAGGATAGAAAGAAGATAAGATGTAATAGTTGGCGTTTCCCGCTTTTTCTGCTTTTTAGGGTTTTATCTTTCTAGATTTAGCAATAAAGCTTGCTTGCTGAGCAAGCCCTAGATTGTGAAAGCAAGGAGATTTTAGGGTTCCCTACTCCTCTGCTTCTCTATAAATAAGAGCCTTTGCTCATTAGTTTCTTTAACGGTTATTGCGATAACAAACTGCTGAGTCTCTTTTAGCCAGTAAGTTGTTATTCAGTGTCAGTTCACTTTGTGTTGGAACGGTTATTGTGTTAGCAAATTGCGAGCCTGTATTGCAGCAAGTTGTTATTCAGTTTCAGTTCATTGTGTTGTGATAAGCAAATTGTTGAGCCTCTTTAGCCAACAAGGAGTTAGTGAGATTGCTGTTTTCTATTGTGTTAAGAATAAGTTTGCAAGCCTCCTTAGCTGCAATTTCTTGTTTAAGGCATGTTAGAAGGGAGTTTTGTTTCAGAGATTTGAGTAATAAAATCATGAGCCTCTTTTGCCTTGGTCGAAAATCTCAGATTTCCGTTATCTATGTTATGCTTTCATGATCTTTATTTCAGCTTACAGTGAAGTGTGTAGGTGTTTGTTGGGAGAGAGATTATTAAAGTATTTTTTGTCAGAGAATCTACCTTGTTAATTTCTAACTTCTCTTGCTTTGCTATTACTTGAGAGGTTAGGAACGTCTTTAGTTTAAGTTAGTCGTAGTTGAACTTCTTATCAGAAAACCTCAGCTGCGGCGTTTGTGTTTAACAAACCTTGTGCTCTAAGCTGATCCAAAAAGATAGGCAACTTAGTTTTAGTTTACTTTCTTTCAAACACCATCAGCAAGAGGGAGCTTCCCCTCCTAATTTGAAGAGCAGTTTATCTGTGCATAGCTGTCCGTTTTCAAATCCGCATTCCAGAGGTGCGAATTTAAACGCCAACAAATTTGACTTCTTTTCCCTCCAGTATAGGCGTCCCCTTTCAAAGCTAATTTTGACTTTATTTTAAAATCATCTCTCCATAAAATAGGCGTCCTCCTTCAAGCAAGCATTAACCTTTTAAAAGTATTCAAATATCTCCTATGAAGCGCCCCCACATGAAAAGCCACCTTTTAAAACAACTTGAAGTGAAACACTAGGCCAGGGGGGGGTCAACATTAAAATATAACATTTTTAAATAAATTGAACTTATCTCTCCAAAACGCATCCCAAGGCCAAAAGTGAAGAAACCAACTGAACCATTTGAAGAAGAGAACCAACTGTGCCAAAAACAACAGGACCACTGCCAGAAATAGAATTTACTAAAAATAGTAAATTCCAAAAAGTGCTCGGAACGCAAAGCAAGTCACACCACTGCGAAGCTCTCTGAAAACCCAGAAAGAATCCGCAATCCAATCACCAAATCTCGAGCAACAACCACCTCCAAAACAGGAACCCTAATTCCACCTTTCGAGTAGCCTACGGGTCTCCGGAATAGGCCAACAGTCAACTGAAAAGATCATGCTCGAGAAGGGGACATTATAGCTTCTCATAAATTCCAGATATATGGTATTTCAAATTGTACTCAAAACCAATAAGAAATTGCTTCATAGTTCATACAGACTTAATTTTCAATATAAGATGCACATAAATTTACAACTAAAAAAATATCAAAATAATCACACACCGATTCTGACATGGAAAAACGTGCCAATTCCTAGACACTTAAAATCTATGCACTCCACACCCAAATTTTAGGAACAAGTTCCAAAATTTTACCCAACGCCTTCTAACTATGCCTTGATTGCAAAGATTTATGTGCAACAGATTCGGTATTTTCTAACCTTACATTTGCTCTATCCTCCAAATGTTACATTGGTGCCACATGTGAGTAGTTGCCAAGTCACCCTAAGAGTCCATACATGCCACACTAGCTACAATGAATAAGGCGACCCCTAAAATAAATTGCACCTCTTCCAACAAGGGTTGTGATTCTTTAAGGAAGCGGGGTATGAATGAAAGTTTTAAGATGGCGCCGACTAAGACTTCTTTCCTTTGATGTTTCATTTGCTCACGTGTTCATAGGAAAGATGTATGCAAATCCTAAAGCCTATAGTTCAATACAAAGGCCCTGTGATGGAATACTAAGGCCATTAAAGCCTTCTAATATAAAGCCTGAATCCTTTCTTGCCGCCATTAATATTAATTGAATAATCACGCAAAAATATTACAAAAGGCACGGCTAGAACTATAAATTATTTGTAATGCCAATTCCTTATAATTTCTATGTCCTAATTCCATGTCGGCCTTGTCCCTTTTCTGGAGATACAAGTGTAATGACCCTGCTCAAATCTGACCTCAAAGTGCTGATTGAAGACTCAAGGAATTTCGTCAAACAATTCTCATACAAACTTCCAGCTTGCTGGTTTGTGTGATCAGACTGATATAAATGCTTGTAGATAATATCAAAGCACTCTAAATGTTTGGAAATCAGAACTATAATGCATAAACTATACCCTAGATGCATGAATGACTTAATTTCATCATTTACAATGCTCATATATGATTTCTAAATGCAAAATATGCACCTACAGCCAACTGGTAATTTTAACAAACAGTTGGTATGCAACTAGTATGCTGATAATAATATCTACAGCCACTTGACATTATGTCAAATAGTTGGCATGCATCTTTATATCATATTCAAATGAACATTACAACCATGTAAGACTTCCCAAAGATGATGTCTTATTGAAATGCAATCATCTACACAAGATATCATAAGAATGCCAAGACTCTTGGCTTACATTTATGGATGCAATTGCAATGCCAAATCTGATATACACAATAATCATCTACAGCTGCAACACTATCAATTCTATGTGCAATACAAAATCTGACTTCAATGTTCACCTACAGCAGCTCTATAAAATGCATCTATATAATCATGAAAATGCATGTAAATCACAAAGGAACCTGATATATCAAATCGCCACATGCCATTGATGAAGAGGCAAGCAATATCACATGAAATGATGACCTCATAAGCCCAAATCGAATTTCTGAAGCAGCCGCCCCTATTCTTGCCTAGCAATGTTTTAGAAAAATAAATACAGCCTCTAATCTCCTCGAATTTGTCCTTGAAATGATTGTCACGGCGATAGCAATTGAATGCAACAATGCCCATAACCAAAGGACACCTCTAAGTGAAGATATGAACAAAAATATATTTCCAATGATGCCCCAGCAGCAGTATATCAGACTTCTAAATAAATTGTAGATGCTGCAAATCACCTTCAAAATCCATGAAACATCATCTCCATTCACTATAGAATCTAGTGATGCAACCTTCTTGGAGAATCAATACCAAATGAAGAAGATATAAGCAAAATCGTGGCTCAACTAGTTGGTATGATGGACTGTAAATTTATATCAGAATTCTGGAAATGACTGAATGACCTCCTCAAATTCGTTCAATACTATGAACTCCAAAATGTCTCCAAAGAAAACACCAATCGATATCATACAGAACTTGGCCAAAGGCCACCAAGTTTTAACCAATGAAGCACAAATGAAAGTCTAAAGTAACTTTCTCCCGGCTGCAATAATTCAAGTGATATTTCACACCTCAAAATTGCTCACCAATTGAGAGTTTTCGTTCTCAATGGCCAAAGACAACTGTAGAAACCCTAGGCTCCACAACCATCAAACATCAAACATCAACAACAACAAATCTGGATGATAGGAAATGAGCCCTCAATGCCTATTTATTCTTTTTCTTCAATAGGTTAGCCTCCTTCTAGAACTTTCCCAAGTCACCTTCTAGAAGGAATATTATTTTATTTTATTTTATTATTTTATTATTTTGCACTTTATAATAAAATAATTATTCATAACATAAAGTGCAAACATAACATTACTTTATAACATGAGGTTTCTAGAAACATATCAAGAAATCATTAGAACACCTCCATATGTAGACTGAATCACGAAATGAGCCAACCAATCAACTGGGTCTCTGCCAAACAATCCTCTGATCAAGTCCCATTAGCCTACGAGGATCAGGAATAGGCTAATTCCTCTAAACTGCATTGCTCATGAAAAAGGGGACATTACAACAAGTTACATCTTTGACCTTGCACTTTCACATTGAAGTGGCAAACTAGAGATAATTTTAAATCATTAAATCTCCTTCAATTTGATGCGGTCACCTCCTCTAACTTCCCGTGGCTCTTAACTCCCAGGTGGCGATGATATGTCTAATGTTTTACTGTTACAATTTGTTTCGACTTCCCCCCTTAATCCCTGGCACTGATATATTACTCAAAGAATTCATTTGAAACTCCTCATGTTAGCCACAACTTACCAAAGGTGGTAATCTTTGCATAATAATTTATATCTAACACTCTTGGACCTCTACCTTTCTCCACATCACCTTCAACGCCCTTTCCAAGTGAAACGGTGGTCAAAAATTAAGACTCTATTTCCCTTTAAAAAAACAATGCAGCTAAAACCACAGCTATGATAGCTAAAAACAATGCCACGATATTCTTTGAAACTTGCAAAAGGTGGAAGTGAATTTAAATGTGCTACTGAAGATTTAAATGTGTTACAACTCCCACTAACTTTGACCCAATCATTTCAATCTCCATTTAGACCATTAGAGGACCCATATCAACAATGCAATGGCACCATTAATATTATCGATTTCCCCTATCAACCAAATTTAATCCCAAGATGAAGTTGTAGTAGACTATGTAATTAGAAAGCAGCTGCGATAGTTTGGAATAACCTTAGTTATTTTTATTAAAATTCCTTCAACTTATACAAGGAGATATTGAGGCTAATTTAATCTGCTACGCCTGCTATAAAAGAAAGCTTCAATAGTGGTAGCAATTAATATTCTTCAACTCCAATTCTGCACCTCACGAACCCAAACCACGATTCCCTTTTCATAAATTAATCTTCGTATATGTGTATAGCACTCAACCCTTCCTTCCAATCTGCATGGATGCACAGGTGTGTTGCAAATACTTCAATAGAAACTCTAAAAACATCCTATAGACTTTTTCGAGTAGTAAATTCTGGAAATATTTCTATTTAGCAATTAATTCTAGCAATCAAACCTTTAAATCCGAAAACTGTCTTTTTAAAGACCACAAATTTTCTCAAAACTTCAATTGTTTAAACCATAGTTTGCAAACTCGGACTCGCCGCGGACTCGGCCCAAAAATATGACTCAGACTCGGGACTCGGCACGGACTCGGGAAAAGACTCGGCTAGGACTCTGCAAAAAAAAAACCGTAGTTTTACAAAAAAACAAGAACAAATTAATGCATTTAGAGAACATAAGAGCCTAATTTGATTATCAAACACTCATAATTCAAAGATTACATATGTCATATGATCATCAAACACTCAATAATTGAAATTTCATCATTCCTAGTCATCAAATACTCATAGTTTCAATGTATAACAGCATCATAAGTTTATAAATGTTTACATATAATTATGTCAAAAAGAGGAAAACATTAATAACCACATGTAATCTACATCTTCCTCTTTCCCCTCCCAATGGTACTCAATTTTGGAGGCCTAGAACTAGAAGGTGCCCGTGCTATAGTATCCGAACGAGGACTAGGAGATCAAATAGGGGAAACATGATATTCAAATGTGTCTTCGTCGTCCTCCATGGCATCCAATCTTGCTGCTTCTTCTTCTTCTGCTGCTCTCTCAAATTCAGCAAGATCCTCATCAGTAAGGAAGACATCAGCCCCATCATTTTGTTCATCAATAGTCCATTCACCATATGGATCAATGTCATCCAAGTCAATGGACTCGTGTGAAACACCCTCCACCTTTCTAGTTCGAAGGCGAAGGTTGTACCGAACAAAAACTAAATCATTTAGGCGTTGTTGAGTCAACCTGTTCCTCTTCTTTGTGTGAATGTTCTCAAATAAACTCCAATTGCGTTCACACCTAGAAGCACTGCATGGCTGTGACAGGACACGTATGGCTAGCTTTTGAAGATTTGGTGTGCTAGCACCATAGATCTACAAAAACATGTTTAAAAAATATAAGTATTAAGAAATAAGAATAAAGTAAACAATCTATATGTAAGAATCAAGTTTCTAATTTCATTTTTTACTGGTTGTTGTTTTCCTCTCCTTTCAATTGCTTGCTGGGAAGAAAAGAGTCTCTCCTCTGCACCCTTGTAGACCTTGAATAGATAAAAGAAAAAGTAAATCAAATATAGAAAATTCATAGATGGTCAAGGCTCAACATTGCAAATTCATAAATAAGATGCAACAAATCTCACCTCCAACTTGTTGTGCCCTTAGCACACATGCCCCGTTCGGAACGGGGACCCTCTTTTCTCTCCCTTGCCGAGTCATTTTTGTCGCCGCCTCGTTTTGCGTGCCCCATTTTTGTGCCCCTAATGGTCAATGTACCTTCAAAGTTTCATCATAGGTTGACCGTGCTTCCCCTTGGCTAGTTTTGTCAAGATTTTTTGAGGCCTCCCGGGGTCTCTCTGGTAGTTTGCCTCTACCAGCAACCTTGGGCCCAGCCGGGCCCACCCCTTCGGGTTTCCCCGGCCGGTTTTCCCTGTCATATCCGCCATCCCGGACGGCGGATGGGTTGCGTCCTCCCAGACCCCGGGTCCCGGATCTATCTTCGCCGTCCGAAATGTTTGCGAGGAAACTGGGGTTGCTTTTGAGCCTTGCGGGTCTGGCCCTTCGGACTTCCGTCTCCGGAGTTCCATGAGGGTTTTGCCGTTCCCAACAGCGGACCTCCGGTGGAACCCCAGCCTGCGGTGCCCAGTCTTCTGTGTGCCGCCGGTAATTTTGGAGTCGAATTCTCAAAACGACCGCCGTCCTGCGCCTTCCTGGCCGTCGAACCTTGGGTCTCCCGCCGCCGTCAACGTTTTTAAATCCACCAACCTTTGTTCCGTTGTACCTACATTCAATGAGGCCATTAATGGTGGTGGGGGGGTATAAAGACCTGCTCAAACTTGTCACTTTCACTTGACAGTATCACAGTGAGAGATCAGTGCTTGCCGAAGAGGATTCCACGGTGTTCGAGACCTTCATGCTCATGCTCATTGCCTTCGCTTCTCGACTGCTGGTGGATCCCACGCCTTGCCGCATCAAGTGTTTGAGGTAGGTCTCCCGTTCCCCTTCCCGAGCAATGTTTTCATGATTCCTAAGGCTTAAAATGAACAATAATCATCAAGAAGACATGTGAATGATAAAACATGACGCAGCTAACAAAACCCATGTCCTCGAAAATTGAGAAAACCAACATAGCACCCTCACGATTAATTCAGAGCTTTATTTTCGTGCGGCCGTTCTTCGTAGGGGCATTTGCGCCCCTCGGGCCCGGGCGCTCCCTCCGTCAACGAGACAAGTCCTGGTCGCCAAGAGGTCATGGTGGGATCCAGTGGCTTTACCGATTCATTTGTGTTGCTGTGACATCCATCCTTCGGCGAGACCTTTCGCCGAACACTTTTGCTTTCATCGAGCTCTGTTCTTTCATTGCTGTAACCCTTCGAGTTCGGGGAGATGTCACTCCGGTCACCCTGTGTTTCACCGAAAGCCTTCTTAGGTTCGTATTTGGTCATCAGGACCCTGTAAGTCTCACGCCGAAATCTTTCTGTCGGCAGGACCAAACCAAGTCGCCAAGAGGTCATGGCGGGATCCAATAGCTTTATCGATGTCTGTTTGTTTTGCCAAGACATCCGTCTTTCAGCGAAACCTCCCACCGAGCATGTTCACTTCTGCCGGGCCTTGTTCCTTTCAGTCAGGGAGACATCCATCTTTCGTTGAGAACTTACCACGAGCTCCCTACTCTTGCCGATACCTTCACATGATTCGCTGTGACTACTCGCGTTCGCCAGGACATTGTAGCAAGGCCTTCTTTTCTTAGCAAGCCCAGATCTTTTCGCTGAGACCTCTGGCCGAATCCGAACCACCCCCTTTGTCGGCAGAACACCGCCACTTCGCTGGGACCTCCTATCGCAAACTTTGTTACACCGAAGTGTTTGCTTGAACTTCGAAGTCGGCAAGACAAATAATTCGCCAAGACCTTACGCCGACCCCCTCATCCTTGGGCGAACACGAAGTTGGTCGGGGAGACATCACCGGGTCGGGGAGACCTTTCTCCGACTTCGAATATTACACCGAAGGCTCCCTTTGTCGGCAAGACCCTCTGCCTTCGCCAAGACATCGCGGCGACATCGATCTCTCTTGGCGAGTCCGCGTGGTCTTCGCTGTCACGAACGATGAATGCCTGGCATCACTCCGCCCTCCGGGCCCGGGGCCCCCATTCGCTGCTGGGATCCAGCTTTAATGACAAACGACCTCAACCGTACTGGGCCCCGGCCTCCGGAGCTCCATCCCTCCTCCGCCGTTCCAAAAAATAAAATCCTCCCTGGCCTTCCGAGTGTCTGGCTCTGGCTTCCATTGCCTCGAATACTCAATAAGAAAATCCAACGGCCAACACTGATGTCGAGCCCAGTACACCTCTTGGCGTTCGGCGGAACATGCGGAAGTCGCTAAGACCTCCCACCGAGCATCAATCTCTCGCCGATTGGCTATCAGCAGAGCAAGCTTCGTCCGTCCAATTGAAAACTGAAATGAGGTGGCGGCTTCCTCCCCTTCCGGGCCCAAGGCTCCAGACTTCCGTTTGGCAATTGCCGTCCCAAATGATGAAAGCACCACGGCACCCCGGCCCTCTAGGCCCAATAATGTAAAACTGCGGACCGCCCTGTGATCTGTCAGGCCCCAGACCCCGGAGTTCCGTCTCCAGAACTTCGTTTGTGCTCAGCCGTCCCAAACAGCCATCTCCGAATGGCTCTCCGTCCTAGGACCTCCGGATTCTCCTAAATCAATCCAAATAAGCCCAAATTTGAAATCTAATTTCGACCCACATGCTTAATTTTGGTCCTCTCCATTGCGAACCTCTTAAAGTATCGAGACTCGATCGAAAGGAGTCTCCCGGATCGTTCCGCCCCGTTTGCCAACCCAAACAACATTTCTGCCAAGGAGGTCCGGCCCTCCAAGCCCGAATTGTCCAAATGCCCTCAATCAAAAGACCAATGACATTAGGGGGAGGGGGGAGGGGGGCCGGGGGTAAAAGTATCATGTTATGCTTGATAGGTTATTTAAAATGGATTTCATCTTTGGGGTTTTGACACACATGAATGCTTTCGTGATCAATTGCACTTACTATGCCTTTGTTTGCAGAATATATGGAATCGGTGCGGGACCTTCGAGGGCAGCCGTCGAAAAGGACAAAGGAAAAAAGTCACGCAAAACTCCTCGAGGGAAAGAAGACAAGGACCAAATGAAATACCAATTTCAGGGTGAGCCTCTGCACTCAAAGGTTACCACGGATTGGAAGGAAATCACCAACACTAACATAGGCCACGTCAATATTGACGAGTTTACACAAAGGGTTAGGGTCAATCCAACAACAAAAAATGCAAAATTGATAAGATAGAGTGGAATCGCGAAAGCTGCGGGCTTCCCCCCATCCCTCGTGGCCCCTGAATTGGTCATGGCTTGTTGACAGGCGTATCAGCCCGACACAAGGACAATTATTGATAGGGATGGTAACATTCTCACCGACATGTCGGCTAGGGGAATCACAAAAACCTTTCATATTCCCACGTTTCAAGAAATGGAAACGCCTACCATTGAGGAGTGCCAGGCGGCGTGGGATGGTAACCCTACGGGCTGCAGGAAATTAATAAATCAGCATTGGCTCAAGGAAAAGCGGGGCAGCACCACGAAGGTTCCTAACGAACTCTTCTGCAGCGATTTCTATGAAGACTACCACGATTTGGTCACAATGCTAAGCAGGGTTATGGGCCTCCCTACTGCGGCCTTCTTTCAGGGGTGGATGGTGTACTTTGTTGAGCAAATCCTTCGTGGGAATGAAGATGTCACCACAAAGACCCCATTTTATTGGGGAGGTATAATAAGCAACTGCTTCCATGAGCAGTTCGTCGATGTGAAGAAAAGCTCCAAATTCTACATGACGTCATATCTTGTGTACTTCTTAGCGAACCGGAGACAGTGCAACGGGTTATTTGTGGTGCCCGATCAGGAGTCGGGTCAAAGACTCAAGGCCTATGATAGATACCCCCAGCTCCAATACCGGAACTTCAAGAGGGAGTACTGTAGAGTGAATGACGCCTTCATCGGCCATATTGTCAGAATGATCGTCGGAGATTTCGAAAGGAGAGTTTCCCACAGTGCTAGGGCATTTTTGAAGCAATATGCCTTCCTCTTCATTCAATACCCGAAGTTTACATACATCCGTGCCCAAGGCTTCACCAAAAAGCCAAACAAGTTGCCTCGATACCCCAATGACCGAATCATCCTATTGGAGCTTTCTCGGCAGCTCCAACACATACAGGCAATCTTCAGTGGCAAACATATAGCAGGGATCTCTTATCCCATGACTCTTGGCCAGGGCATGTATAAGCTACACACTTCCCAGTGTACTAGTAACTCCGAGAAGGAACTGAAGGATTACCATTTTCACCTGCACACTGCTCGCCCACGGATGGACCCATACGGGCATGTAAGGAAGGCACTGGGACCCGGGTTCGCTCATCTCCATCACATTGAAGACTTTTGGGGGGATTTTCAAGATGATAAATAGGTATGTGCAAGGCACTATATGCGGATGACTGCGCATTTTGTAAGGAAGGTGCAGCCTTTCCCCATACCGGACCAGGTCGAGGAAGACGAGAGCACCATAATGCACCCCAAGTACCCTGCAGTCGCCAATCTGCCAATACCAACAATAGACTGGGATGAGCAAGAGGTCGATGACCTCGACACTATAACCAAGCCAATTTTGGCCCGTACCAAGGAGTGGGTTGATGAACGGGTGGCCCGACTAAAACAACAAGGGGTGGTCCTGACGTACAAAGGGCTCAAGAGTGAACCAAGTGTCATGGACGATGCTGCTACCACCACTTCAACGGGTGGGACATCTAAGTCTCCTCTAGTTACCAAGTCTAAGAAGAGGAAGGAAACAGAAACGGAGCAGTCTCCTGACCCCAAGGTTTGTACGAGGAAGGATCCGGGAGGCTCACCCTCCAAAAGACTTAAACAGACAGAGGATACCACAGAGCAACCCTTAACCCAAGAGGAAGAAGTAAAGGGTACAGATCAATTAGAAACCCTCTTGGCTCTCCCTGCCCCAACTGTCACACCACATGCTTCTCTGGCTATGGTCGCTACATCCCCGCCGGCGGTGGACATCTCTGTCCATCTTGCCCCTTCGCCCCCGACCGAGCCGGTGATCATAATTGACTCCTCTGCCATAACTACTCCTCCCTCTGCTGCCATGTCACCTACCACGTCACTTCCATTACCTACGATGGCTACACCAATGCCCGCTCCCACCTTGCCTGAGTACTTCTCGAAGCATATGCAGAATATCCCTTTCGAGCTCTCCCAGATCCTCACGGATCCCACTCTTCAAGCAGCATAAGCTCAGGTCCTCGCTACTGCCAAACCTTCACAACCTCCGACAGGGCCACCGGCTATGGAAGCCACCATGTTAATCTCTAAGGAGTGGGAAAGGCGAGAACAAGAGGCTGATGAATACCATGAGCACCCAGAGTACGAACATCGCACTATTGACAGGGTAGCCTACGAAGAAGAAGGAACTGGCTCCTCGGAGAGCGGGGATGAAGAGGAGGATGATGCCGGTGGTAAGGTCATAGTGCAGGCCTTCGACGATGATCTTGAGGAAGAGCTGGCCCGGCAGCCGAAAGGCACTGAAACGGAGGCAGAAAGGTCACCTCTTAGAAAAGGACAGCAGCAAAAAGATAATCCAAAAGAAGATATACCTAAGAGTAAGGCTCAAGCAGACAGGAGCCTCAAAATCGAACAGCTCAAGGAACATGTGCACGAGGTTGAACAAACTAAGAGAGAGAAAGGAGGGCAAATGGAAGAGAAAGAAAGTCCCTTGCAGCAATTATCTCCCAAATGTCCTATTAAACGCCTTGTGTTCATCCAGGACTCCAATGAAGAAGAAGAAGATGCTGCCAAGGAAGAAGAGGGGGTTTCGGAAGAGAAGAGGGCGGAAACCTTGGCCTTGGCCGAAAGGGGCGAGGATGATCGTGAGTCACCTAAGGACAAGTCTGCTGTGCCTGAGTGGTTAGAAAAACAGCTCGAAAGGAAAACTCCCATACTAAAGGACCCGAGGATGAGACTAGAGGCTATCTTAGCCCGAGCTCAGATCACAACAAAGAAAGAAAAGAGGCCCAAGATCCGATCTAGGGTGATGATGGATGCTTCTGGGTCTCGAGCTACGCAAATAGCAACCCCGGTGGTGGGACAGGCTGGTGTAAGTTACGTCTCTACCATCGACTTGGGGACCGCCACCAGAGAGCAGAAGGTAGAACATCTTGAGGAATCAGTGGCCACGGTGGTACATTTGATAAAGCAGGACAAGATTTCAAAAGATGAGCTCAAAGCACAGGTAGCTACTTTGACGGATTACATTCAACAATGGTCTTCAGTGGATGACCTACCTACCACATCCACAACCGCGCCCCAACTACTGTCCAAGGAGCAGATTGACAAGATGGAAAGGAGAAAGAACTTGGAAAGGACTACAGAAAGCTGGTTCCGACAAGTCTTATATGTCGGAAACATGGGAATTAGCCAGGCTGTTCGGACAGCCAACAAGTTCTTGGACCTGCAGCAATCTTTGGAGGACACAAAGAAGCTATGCACTGACTTCCCTGCAACATATGACTCCACCTTCCCAAAGATCGAGGCTATCCTTCAGTTGCCAGAGGCCACATGGGAAGAGAAGCTTGCGTTTAGCAAGGACGATCATTGGCTGATGGATGTGTGGCTGCGGGACTTTGACAACCGGAAGGAAAGGCTGGAGCAAGTAATGAGTAAAGTGGATCCGGACATCGAATGGATCAAAGAGATTAGAGCGGAATGCGCTCAATACCTCAAGCTAATGACGGAATACGACATGCCCGTAGTATAGATGGATTCGGAGAAGGTAAAACCTTACTTTCAAAAGAAGATGGAGGACGGGATGTCTATGAAATAACGGTGGAATTCATGAGTTTTGCTGCCCGTGCCTTCGATCAATCAGAGCTGTTCAGGGATCAAGGTGCAAAGTATGATGAGGATTGGAAGAGGCTAGAAGATAATGCTAAGGAGTGGAGCTACCAAACATTGAGGTGTGAGATCATCGACATGGACAAACTCCGGCCGATCATCCTAAAGTTCATGGAATACACGGCCTCTAGGAAGCAGGAGGACAGCCCGGTTGATGATAAAGAGCCCCTTTAAAGAGTAGCTACAGTAAAACAACAATCAGCAAAATGACAAAATGCTACAGTGCTGTTACTAGAGGACAAAATAGGGAAAGGGACAAAACGTAATTTTAAATTGTAAAATATTGGGGGTTGGTGAAACCCTATTTTGTAATGAATCTTGGCCACACAATGAGTATTAATCTTGGCCATTCATTAGATCTTTTGGGCACTATAAATAGGGGTCTCCTCTCATTTGAAAAGAGAGTTGAGTTGTTGTAAAGACATGCTGCAAAAATTTATAATGAAAATACATTGACTTGGTGCATTTTCTGAGTTTCTCACATGTTGCTTGATTCAACCTCCATTGTTAGATGTTTAACTTAGGTTTTAGTGCTGTTCTAGTTAACTATTTTCTTGCTTTGGTAGATTTTAGGAATGTTGTTTGGTGGTTGTAAAATCCCTGCAGTGTAGATGCCTTCTTAGTCCATACTTTTTGCTGTTTGCTGATGGTAGATAGCTGTGTAAAGTTAGTCTGAACTTAAATTCAAAACTGCTCCAAACTTTCATCTTTGTTCATGCATGCACATGGTGAATGAAAGACGAAACATTTGCAGACCTCAGAAGATAGCACAAATTCCATGAGACTGTGAGATTTCTGGCTAAGTGGGATATTGTTTCCAAGAAGCTGTCCATTGTAGGAACCATAGTTGGAAAACTCGGACTCGCCGCGGACTCGGCAGCCCAAAATATGACTCAGACTCGGGGACTCGGCACGGACTCGGGAAAAGACTCGGCAAAAAAAAAAAACCGTAGTTTTACAAAAAAACAAGAACAAATTAATGCATTTAGAGAACATAAGAGCCTAATTTGATTATCAAACACTTATAATTCAAAGATTACACGTCATATGATCATCAAACACTCAATAATTGAAATTTCATCATTCATAGTCATCAAATACTCATAGTTTCAATGTAGAACAGCATCATAAATTTATAAATGTTTACATATAATCATGTCAAAAAGAGGAAAACATTAACAACCACATATAATCTACATCTTCCTTTTTCCCCTCCCAATGGTACTCAATTTTGGAGGCCTAGAACTAGAAGGTGCCCGTGCTATAGTATCCAAACGAGGACTAGGAGATCGAGAAGGGGAAACATGATATTCGAATGTGTCTTCATCGTCCTCCATGGCATCCAATCTTGCTGCTTCTTCTTCTGCTGCTGCTCTCTCTAATTCAGCAAGATCCTCATCAGTAAGGAAGACATCAGCCTCATCATTTTGTTCATCAATAGTCCATTCACCATATGGATCAATGTCATCCAAGTCGATGGACTCGTGTGAAACACCCTCCACCTTTCTAGTTCGAAGGCGAAGGTTGTACCGAACAAAAACTAAATCATTTAGGCGCTGCTGAGTCAACCTATTCCTCTTCTTTGTGTGAATGTTCTCAAATAAACTCCAATTCCGTTCACACCCAGAAGCACTGCATGGCTGTGACAAGAACGTATGGCTAGCTTTTGAAGATTTGGTGTGCTAGCACCATAGTTCTCCCACCATAGATCTACAAAGCATGTTTAAAAAATATAAGTATTTGTTGTACCCCAAAATTAAAATTTTTGTTACACTTAGACATTTTGAAGAAATAAGTAAAAGTCTTGTCGAAATAGTCAAAAAGGTCAAAATTTGGGTGTGCATGTCTTGCATGGAGGGTTAAAACACAAATTTTTCAATTTCTGACGATCTGGGTCTGCTAAGAGCAGCTTAACCTACAAAACCCAGATCTCAGTTTTTCATCCCTAAATTTTAGGAAAACTGCTATTTTTAGAAATTTTCTCGAAATAGTAAAGTTTTCTGGGTTTTTCTGGGTTTCTTTTGAAACGGATACTGGCAAAATTTTCTAAAAATAGAAAATTTCTTAAAATAGAAAGTTGGTCCGACAGGGTCCGAACTGATTTTGATTGGCTCAAAATGTGTCCGTATCAGGCTGGTGCAGTCAGAATCCTAAAATAATCAGTTTTGCCCTACTGGGTCTATTCAGCTTTTTCAGAAGCATATCTGGAGTTCCGAGGTCATCAATGGAGGTCATCTGACTGCCAGGCATCAATGTTAGCATTCAAACTTCCGGCAGAAGGTAAAATGATGAACATGCACGAGGATCGAGGAAGGAAAGTGAAAAGTCATGAAAATTTTCTAAGTCTGCTAAGTTTGGGCGCCCCTGTTGAAGAAAGGCGCCCACCTTTTTAGGTCACCAGATGAGTGAATTAGGGTTTGGATCCCCAATGGAAGTTGCTCAGTTTTCAGTCAGCTTCGCGATGGATATCCCCGTCAGAGCATCCGACGATCCAGTCTCCAGCAAATTCAAGTCAAAGTGGAGGTATAAAATGAAGATCTGAAACTTGAAGAAGATTGAATTGAGAATTTTTCTAAGTCTGGAGAAACTGGGCGCCCTAAGAAGAGAAAGGCGCCCAACTTTTCAAGGGTGCAAACAGAGGAATTTGCAGTCAAAGTTACAACGGGATGCCTTCAGAATTCAACTGGCTTTGCGGTGAGCTATTCAGCACGACAAACGGAGCTCGCAGTCATCAGATTCAAAAGGCTGAACAGAGGGTCCAATGAGAGTTGAAAAGAGAAATCCAAAAGCAAAAGTGAAAAAGTCAAAAAATAAACTAAGTGTTGGTAAACTGGGCGCCCCCAGTCAAGATAGGCGCCCAACCTTTTGAAGGGTAAAAATCCACTTTTTGACAAAACGTGTCTCCAGAGGACCCCTCTTCATTCTCCGTCAGCTTCGCGATGAGCACAGCCATTCAGCAATCCGACGCCCGGAGCTCAAGATTTAATAAGATCATCTGTGGAAGAGAGGTTAATGAAGAACTTGGAAATTAGAAAAATGGCTAACACTGAAGAAACTGGGCGCCCCTAGAAGGAAAAGCCTCTCATGAATTCGAAGGTCAAAATCAAGTTTTCAGCAGGAGGTGCCTCCAGAACATCCTTCTCAGTTTCAGTCAGACTCCGCCGTGGACCACTCAACTCGCCTGTCGGGTAAATCTGTCAACGAGAAATCAGAGGCGAAGTAGCACGTCAAAAGGGAGAAAAGTTGAAAAAGTTGAAATTTTGACTAACACTGGTGAAAATAAGCGCCCCTCTTGAGGATAGGCGCCTAAAGTTTCATGCCTTAGGAGAATTTTCAAGAGTTTTCAAATTTCAAAATTTGCAAGAGGAGAAGGATGGCGTCCAAGTTCAAAGGGCTGAGATTTAGGGTTTTGAAATAAAAGCAAAAAAGAAAGCAAAACCTAAATCAAAACCTAAGTCTATTTAACTCTTCTTTTCAATGTATTTTTCATTATTTTTGCAGGTAGCATCCAGAGGAGAAAGTTGGAGCAGCAAGTTTGAAGAATTTTTGTGATTCAAGAATCCATAGTTGCTGGTTTTACATCAGATTTTTTCAGACCAGCAAGCATAAACCTTTGATTTTCATTCTTTTTGTTCCATAAGATCAAATTTTTCAAGCTGAAGGCTAAGGCTTTCAATTTTTCAGTCATCTGGGTCTTTTTGCCTCAATCTTCTGAAGAATTTTTCAAGAACTTCATCAAGTTGCAGCAAGTGCTTTTATCTTGCATGTCAGTGAAAACCTCAGTGCATTCAAATCTCAACCATCTGGGTCCTTTCCAATCAGTCTTCTGAAGAAAACCCATATCGCAGCTTTTTTCAAGAAAGTTCAAAAACCTAGGGTTGGCTGCTTTTTCGATCAAACATCAAGGTTTTGCAAATCCAATCAACTGGGTCCATTTCTAATCATATTCTGAACAAAACCCAGATACCAGCTTTTTTCGGGAAAAATTGAAGAAATTAGGGTTTGCTGCTTTTTCAGGCTAAATCCAAGTTTTTCAAAAACGGACGATCTGGGTTGTCTTGTATCGATATTCTGAACAAAACCCATATCTCAGAAAAATTTCTCAAAAATTGTTTGTTGGAGCACAAAAATCAGCATTCTAAAAACAGAAATTGTTCAAGACTTGTCTGAAACAAGGCGAGTTTACAGTCATTCTTCGAATTTTCTGAAATGGAGTACACTCCTAATGTTTTTAAGTCCGAATCAGCTCTCTTTCACAATTACATCAAAACAGCTGAGACAGACTTGCATCATGTCAAGCCGGTGTTCGATCTACATGCCTTGGAGAGAGCATCATGTTTTCAAAGTTAAAACTTATGAGAGGATATCCAAAGAGTTCATCACATACAGACAAAGGGTGGTTGAAGCTCTTCTTTTCATCAGCGAATTCGTCATAGAGATCCCCTCTCAGTACAATCTTGAAGACGGTTCCTACGTCGGGCTTGAGGAGGTGCAAAATCAGTTCCAGAATGTTGTTCATAGTTGCAGTCCAGTTGGCGGAAGGATAGGCCATATTTCAGTGATGTCAGCAAAGTTCGATAAAGCGGCCAATGAGGTTGAAGATTTCCTGAGATCTATTGCAGATGCTGAAGATATTCTTGAAAAGCGGTGTTTTGCTGTTGATGGCATAGATGCACCGAATCGGGACACAATCTCTAACTTCCTAGTGGATGAGATCGAGCTTTAAAGCAGCTTTCTTCTAGAAGCTTTCTTTCCCGTTTTCTTTCTATTCTTGGAATAATCCTTATCCATTCTTTGAGGATAGAAAGAAGATAAGATCTCAATGGTTAAGCGTTCCCGCTTTTCTGCTTTCTAGGGTTTATTCTTTCTAGATTTAGTAATAAAACGCTGGCGAGCAAGCCTAGATTGTGAAAGCAAAGGAATTTTAGGTTCCTCTCCTCTGCTTCTCTATAAAATGGAAACCTTTGCTCATTTAGTTTCTTTACTTGATTATTCGCGATAACAAGCTATTGAGTCTCTTTGCTTGATAAGTTGTTATTGATTAATAGAGTTCACTTTGTGTTGGAGCGGTTATTGTGTTAGCAAATTGCGAACTGTGTGCAGCAAGTTGTTATTGATTTAGGGTTCATTTTGTGTTGTGATAAACAGAATTGTTGTGAGCCTCTGTAATAGCAAGGAGTTAGTGAGATGCCGTTTTCTGTGTGTTAGAATAAGTTTACACCAAAATATCCTTGGCTGCAATTTCTTATTCAAGGCATGTTAGAAGGGAGTTTTGTTTTAGAGATTTGAGTAATAAAATCATGAGCCTCTTTTGCCTTGGTCTAAAATCTCAGATTTCCGTTATCTATGTTATGCTTTCATGATCTTTATTTCAGCTTACAGTGAAGTGTGTAGGTGTTTGTTGGGAGAGAGATTATTAAAGTATTTTTGTCAGAGAATCTACCTTGTTGATTTCTAACTTCTCTTGCTCTGCTATTACTTGAGAGGTTAGGAACGTCTTTAGTTTAAGTTAGTCGTAGTTGATCTTCTTATCAGAAAATCTAAGCTACGGCGTTTGTGTTTAAAAAACCTTGTGCTCTAAGCTGATCCAAAAAGATAGGCAACTTAGTTTTAGTTTACTTTCTTTCAAACACCATCAGCAAGAGGGAGCTTCCCCTCCTAATTTGAAGAGCAGTTTATCTGTGCATAGCTGTCCGTTTTCAAATCCGCATTCTAGAGGTGCGAATTTAAACGCCAACAGTTTTCCTAAAGAGCACAGTTATCCTGCCATCCTGTGCTTTTTCAGTTGCTTTTTCAGTATTCAGTGTGTTTTTTGGTTGCTTTTTCATGAGCCAAGATCCTGCCATCCTGTTGGGAGAACAAAAAGAAATTTGAGTTGCTACAATGGAATTCAGTGGATTTTCTGAACAATTCATAAGGGAATGTGAACATGATGCTTGCATATTCCGTGCAGAATATCAGAGTATGTCAGATGAGTTCAGGAATGATGTTTCTTTTGACTGCTACTTGAATTGTGTGTTGGTTTTGAAACCTGGGAAAAGGGGTGTGGTCAATTACATTAGAAGAACAATGAAAGAAAAAGCAGAACATTCTATTGATGAAAGGATCGAGAAAGAAGCAGAAGTGCTTGTTTGTGGTTTGCAGCCTACAAATATTGAAGTGGGTGAAGATACTATCACATCAGAAGCTTCTACCTTGCCAGTCGAGCCTTCTTATGAGGTACATAGCAGCAGTACCTTTGATGATATTGTGTGCGAAGTCAATAGCACACACGATGTTGCTTATCAGTTTGTTGAGCCAATTCAGGAGTACGAGTCAATTTATTGTTCCAGGGATTCTGAGATGGGTGATTCAGATCAGCATGGAGTGATTGTGCAATTTGTGAATAATCCATTATTCGAGTTTGATGGTGGATTAGTCTATGGTAATCCACTCTTCGAGTTGGAAACTAATCACACTCCTGATACTAGTCCGGTTTTGGGCAATGATCACAGTGTTTGGGATCTTTCCAATGCAATGGGGTTTCAAACAGGGCTCATAGAGGAGTTTTATAGTGTGTACACGGTGAGGAGTGCTTACAGTTTTGTCTTTGATCCACCTGTACATGATTCTTATTCGATGCATAACTCTTGTATGCATGATGATTCTCTTTGCGCAGTCAAGAGAAGCAAATCATTTTTGTGTTCAGAGTTACTATTTTCAAAAGGTGAGACTAGAGGTTGCAAGTTCCCAACTGAGTTGTTTGCAGGGGATTACTTGCAGGATCAAAGGTTGGATTTCCATCATGCTAGTGTGTACCTGACAGAGTTTGCTACTTCGGGGTTTCATGGAGGTGGTAGTGGCAGTGGACATGATGGTTTGGTTAATCACATCCCTGGGAGTTTCAGAGGGACTGTTGAGAGATGTTGTGTTGTGGATGCTTCCCGATATCCTTACTTCATTTTGATGGATGGATGCGAGTACCGTTTATATTGGGATCCAGGTGGCGACAGGATTGGTATTGTGTGTTGGATGGGTCCCAGTGGATTGCTTCACCACTTCTGGCATGGTGAAGTTGAGATCAGAGTAGCGCAGAGGAAGTCAGAGGGTATTAGGCATGGCAGACTTCCATTTCGAGTTTGGGATCCAGGAATATTTTGTGCAACTATGTTTATGCTGGTGCTACAGGAGTCAGTTAGAGATGTGTGGGATATTTCACAGTTCTTTTGGGCCTCGCAAGGACTAGAGTTTCTTTGCAATGGAGATTGCTTGGGGACAAGCAATTTCAGGGAGGGCGGACTGTCATGTCCCCGTTTTAGCTGACACTGTTTGTCGAGGAGGTTAGCCTATTATTCGATCCTCGTAGGCTGGCAGGAGAGTGCAGAGGATCATTTGGGGCAGTTACTCAGTGTTTGGTAGCTCCAGTTTCGCAGTTGTGTCAGGTTGGGCCTTCGCAGAATCTTCCAGAGTGCTTTTTCAGGTTATTGTCTTTATTTCAGCTTACA
>VDFB02318120.1:0-82714 GCA_007258455.2 Sequoia sempervirens | reverse complement strand
ATTGTAATACCAAAAGTTTGCAGCAGCCATCCTAGCTTCTTGATGCTTTTCTTTATTCCAACCTGTACCTTCAAGTGAAGGTTGTGCTCCTGGAACATTACGTGGAACAAAATAATTTGGTCCTGATGAAGGACCCTGACTAGCAGTAGAAAAAGAACCATCAGGACTCTCCCCAAAAGATGAATGTGGAGCACGGAAGCTTGGACTTGCAACACCATGGGGCTTAGAGGGTGCAGATTGGGATTGAGATCCACTCATCGCTGATGTTAGGGCATCTTTTGTTTTTTGTCTTTCTTCTTTCTTAAGCTCATATTCAGCAAGAAGGGCCTTCATCTCTCTAATGATCTCAGGAGTGGTATTCTTGCATCCCTCCACATTTTGCCCAGGGATTCTAGCAAGGTGGTATTTTAATCTGTTTATTCCTCCTGTCATCCATTTGTTGCATTCATGACATGTCAATTCACCTTTTTTATTTCCTCGAATTGCATACTTCCATGCAGGGTCTTTTTTTACTCCCTTTGGATTTGAAGACGACATTGCTGTTTCAAGTTCAAAATGAAAAGAAAAATCAGCTAGAGTTTGCAAAAAAACAGCAAATAAATGTGATTCAAAATTTCAAAGTTTCAAACATTTGCAAAAGAAAAAAGATGCAAAACCAAGCTAGAAAGTAGAAACAATAAGAATTAGGCTATTAAGGAAAATAGAAAAAAAATTGGCAACATTTCCCCTTATTTTTCTTGATTTTTTAAATTTTGAATGCAAAAAAATTGAAGAAAACAAACAAAAAGTAGTGTTAGATCACTTACCTTGCTCGATTTTGACCTTTTTGGTTCGTTCTCCCTTCTTCTATCAATCCCACAGCAATTTGCAGACCTGGTTTTCAAGAGTGACAGTCAAAAAATGAAAAAAAAAAGCAAAAAAATCGTGGGTTTTAACCCGTTTTTGGACTCAGCCGCGCAGGAGAGTCCTGGGTCGGGACTCCCAAGTCCGATCTCAGGACTCGGCCGAGTCCTGAGGTCGGACTCGGGAGTCCCGACCTAGGACTCGCCTGGACTCGACTCCCGAGTCCGCGGCGAGTGGACTCGGCCAGGGTAGGGACTCGCGAGTCCGCGGCGAGTCGGCCGAGTCCGCAAACTATGGCAGGAACCCCATCATCACTGTTCACAATTAGTTGCAGATCCAGAAACCTCCTCTCTTCCTTGTCCTTTTTCATTTTATTTAATGAGTGACCTATGCTAAGGTTCATTGCACATTGTAAAGCTAAATCCAATGACAAAAATGGAGTTCAAGACTGCTGTTTGAACCTACAGCAAATGCACAACTCTCCCATCTTAAGAACTCTATTTCAAGATCCAACTTCCCCACTTTGTAATCCATTCGTAAGACCGCCTTGTGATTCCAGCAAATCACATCAAACAATTGAGATATTCCAAGCACTGTCAAGACCTGACATTAGAGACCTTGGGATGGTGTTCTGCAATTTGATTGTGGAAGATTGTCTTTCAAGAGAGGTAGTGCACCTACGCACTGCCTGTGTTGAGAAGTGCATAAAAACACCATCAACACAACTCATCAAGCACTTTATCTCTCAGCTCACGATCAGGCACCATCCTATCAATGCATATGACAAGACCTTCCATGACCTCCTCATCCGCCTTAAATGTGTCCGAGAAGTAGAACTTCGGATTCAAGAAGTAGGCAAAGGCATGAATCGGCTGGTGGAGTTGGTGTGTCCATCTCCGATCAATGATGCGCCATATGATTTCATATTTCCTTTTGTTGCCACCATAGTAACGTGATATGGCCTCTTTGGCCCTATCCATGGCCTCATAGATGAAACCCATTGGCATGCCATCTCCATCCACCATACGAAGAACCCTCACCAAAGGTTCTGTCACCTAAAAAAATGAAAAAAAATGTTAAATTATAACAAAATTAACCCCTCAAAAAATAAAAACAGCCAATTGATTCTCATGGATACATTTTTTTTGTGTGATTGCTACTTACCCGCATCAACTCCTCTCCATTTTTGATGAATGTCTCATCAAAAACTATGGCAACAATCCTCTCCCCTTTAGGTCTATTGGAAAATGAGGACTCCTTCCAAGCATCGGGCACGAACATTTGCTTGAGATGACCAATGGCACCAAGAATGCTTTGCAATGTGAGGAAGTGGCTAGCAAATCGTGTCACTCTAGGTCTCACAAGGTCCTTGCCATTTGTGAATTTCCTCATCAAAGAAAGCACCCAAGTATGGTTGTAGATAAATTTTGTAACACTTTTTGCATATTCAACCACTCTTTTGACCCATGAAATCTTCCCAATGTCCTCTAGCAATAGGTCTAAGCAATGTGCAGCACACGGAGACCATGCAATTGTGGGATACCTCTCCATGAGTAGTCTACCTGCAGCTACCTATGCAGCTGCGTTGTCCGTGATGATTTGGATAACACTATCAACTCCAACCTCCTGGACCACCCCATATAATAGATTGCATAAATTCTCAACATTTTTAACTTCATAGGAGACATCTATTGATTTTAGAAACATCAATCCACCATTAGAGGCCACTAAAAAGTTAAAGAGAGTTCTATTTCGTCCATCTATCCACCCATCAGATAAAATGCTACAACCTTTTCTTCGCCAAAATTTCTTTTGCTCATCAACCACAAGCCGTGTATTCTTTACAGCTTCCTCTAGCAATGGCCCACTCAAATCTCTAGATGATGGGGTCTTAAACCCCTTTCCTGCAACTGTAAGGGCGTTCACCAAACCTTCCCAATATGGGCTGTTTGCAACATTGAAAGGTAGATTATTGTAGTACCAAAAGTTTGCAGCAGCCATCCTAGCTTCTTGATGCTTTTCCTTATTCCAACCGGTACCTTCAAGTGAAGGTTGTGCTCCTGGAACATTACGTGGAATAAAATAATTTGGTCCTAATGAAGGACCCTGACTAGCACTAGCAGTAGAAAATGAACCATCAGGACTCTCAACAAAAGATGAATGTGGAGCACGGAAGCTTGGACTTGCACCACCATGGGGCATAGATGGTGTAGAATGGGATTGGGATCCACTCATCGCTGCTGCTAGGGCATCCTTTGTTTTTTGTTTTTCCTCTTTTTTAAGCTCATATTCAGCAAGAAGGGCCTTCATCTCTCTAATAATCTCAGGAGTAGTCTTCTTGCATCCCTCCACATTTTGCCCAGGTATTCTAGCAAGGTGGTATTTTAATCTGTTTATTTCTCCTGTCATCCATTTCTGGCATTCACTACATGTCACTTCACCTTTTTTATCTCCTGGAATTCCATACTTCCATGCAGGGTCTTTTTTCAATCCCTTTGGCTTTGAAGACGACATTACTGTTTCAAGTTCAACATGGAAAAAAAAATCAGCTAGGGTTTGCTAAAAAATCAGCAAATAAACGTGATTCAAAGTTTCAAACATTTGCAAAAGAAAAAGAAAGCAAAATCAAACTAGAAAGTAGAAACAATAAGGAAAATAGAAAAAAAATTGGCAACATTTCCCCTTATTTTTCTTGATTTTTTTTATTTTGAATGCAAGAAATTGAAGAAAACAAACAAAAAGAATTGTTAGATCACTTACTTGGCTCTATTTTGATCTTTTCAGTTCGTTGTCCTTGCTTCAATCAACCCCAAATTAATTTGCAGACCTATTTTTCACAATTGAGAGTCTAAAAATGAAAAAATAAATAAAAAGAAACATGGGTTTTAACCCATTTTATGACTCAGCCGCGCAGGAGAGTCCTGGGTCGGGACTCCCGAGTCCGACCTCAGGACTTGGCCGAGTCCTGAGCTCAGACTTGGGAGTCCCGACCCAGGACTCTCCTGGACTCGACTCCCGAGTCCGTGGAGAGTCGACTCGGCTAGGGTCGGGACTCCCGAGTCTGCGGCGAGTCTCGAGAGTCTGCAAACTATGGTTTAAACCCAAGCAAGAAACCTGAGCGATTTCTTCTACAACTAGCCAAGGTGGATAATCTCACCACCCGAGCTGATTTTCTTTCGAAGGGTTTTTCATCCTCCAAAAGGCTGTGGTGAACTTCGTTCAACCAACAAATACCTGTTCTCCAAAACTAAAACCAGCATGCCTGCAAAAGACTCCAAAACTTTTATTCTCCCCCTCCTTGTAACTCGATTCTCCTCTTTGCCTTTTCAATTTTAACTTAATTCTTTTTAGAATTCACCCAAAAGAAACTTAATTAATTTATTTCCACTTGTTCCAGAAATTAAGTTACTTTTGCATACCATTAAAATAATTAATTTAAGTTGTCTTTTAATGTAATTTTTTTCAACAACTTAAAAAAAAATTATTTAATTATATGCTGACTCATAAAAATTGGGGACATTACATGTCAAAATTAAAGGCCTGTATACAAGTGCGCACTTGGTAGTGAGGCATGTGCCTTACAGTGAGCAAACTTGCTTGTGAAAAACTAATTTCAAACTGCCCTATACGTAGGCGCACATGTCAAAATGAAAACATAGTTGACTAGTGAAACTTTCTTTCTAATGGAATAATATTTTTAAACATTTTACATAAGTCTTATTTTGCACTTAGAATAGAATGGCAATTTTCACCCTTGCACATTGTTGTTATTGCTAATCCATAATTCCATATTAATTCAATAGAACTTATTATGCCTATCTTGTTTTTAAATTGCCATTAAAACTTTCGTTATGTATGTTGAGGGAGATCAAATCACTTTAACATATTGCTGGCTTTGTTTTGCTAAAGTATTTACTAATGCATTTGTGGCTTTGTATTTCTACTTTTAGTTAAACAACATAAGCATATATTCATAGCATTTATTTCAATCAAAAATATAAAAACCATTTTCCTTGAGTTGAAAAAGCATCTTAGCTTTTTGTATTTGGTGAATCCAGAAAGAAAAAATAATAATTTTATTCAGCATGGACACGAATCACTCTGAAAACATTATACAAATAGTAAATAACAAGTATTTATTGTGCAGATTAGGGAAGTTTTTATTTACAAAGAGCTTCCCCTCCTAATTTGAAGAGCAATTCTACCAGACATTTGTTTCATTTTATAGTGCACTAAAAGGTCAAAATTAAAATGCTAGCATTGTCCACTATTTATTTCCAGGTCTTTTCTTACTGTTACATTAGTTCAAATTTATCTAGATGAATACACCATTTTCCTTGCCTATTAAATGATGTTTAATTTTCCTGGATTTTGTTTTTTAAGTGCTTAAATATGAATGGGATTCAAAGTGTCTACTTTAATCCAAGAGAAGCTTAATTGTTCTAAGTCATATTGCTAGATTTTTAACCTGAAAACTTGCAGTCTGCCTTACTGTACCAAAGGACAAGGGTTTCAACCTTGCAAGAAAGGGGCCTTCCTCAGTTCCTGCATACTTGTCCACCTTTTCTGCTGTGCAGTACATCACTAAACACATATTAGATCATGCTCCAATAATAAATCAAATGATAAGAAATGAAAATAAAATTAAGTGGATGCTAAAAAAACAAGATTACCATCTGTAGGAGCAGTATAAAGAAGTGACCAAAAGCCAGATAGAAAGGGTGAATCAACAGGGTTAGTTGTGGGATTGCACGCCTCTAGTACCTGAAGATACATGATCCCAATACTAGATTAAATAGGGTTATGAATAAAACGCACATGCATGTGGCACATGCCACTTATTGAAATATGTATAAGAACTAGGATAACTAACATACTCATAGTCATATGTCTATTCAAGCATTCAGTACTCACTCCTATACAATATCTGAAACTACAGAATGAAGAAATCATCACATGTAATACAAATAAAATCTTTAATAGTAGTAATTTGTTATGACTCAACACACATTAGCATTGAATTTTTGTATGTTATCAAAGTTCAGGCAAAAGATAGCAGTTCAACCAGTAGAAGAAGACAAAATTAATGAGTATTTCTTATAACATATATAGGTTCAATACTTCATAAAAGTTCTCCTGCTGCTTGGATATATAACATTTGTCATACTAATATGTTACCTCAATCAACCCCAAGATATGCTGCTTCTTGTTAGCTGTAGCATCCTGCAGATACCCAAATGTCAATGAAATCCCATTAGAAAGAAGTATGACAAAAAGCATTTGTAACGATTTGAAGCTATAATATAGTGCCTACTGAAGTGTACCCATTGAAAGTGTTCCAATTATTTTTCTATACATGAACTCGATTTCCTTTTAGAACCCCCTATTTCTTATATAACATGTTCCCAGAAAATGAAAAGAACCAGGATTTGTTCACTTTATTAGATACGATGCTTACTTTCATGTTAGACAAATTTGTTGTTTCTATATCTTCTCTACGTTATGATAAATGAGAAAATGAAAAATAAAGACAAATTTACCTGCATAGAAGAATATTATTTTGTCAGTAAGAGAATAGCCAAACTCAATCAATGAGAGCAGAGAAATGCTACTCATAATGAATATTAGAAAATGTAATGTCCTCCCCTGTCTGTGGTTTCTTTTTCTTCTGCTTTTTTGAGCTTATTTGATCTTTTTGTAATTTTTGCCAAGAAACACAAAAATACAATATATTTGCAAATAGCTAAATAAATAGGAAAATGCATAGACGGAAATAAACCCAGTTTATTTTATTGCATCAGAAGTACATTGGAATCATACCCATTTGGCAAAATGCAAAAGTTGCAGGTCTGAAATTGCATGACCAGCAAGCTGGAGCATCACAAATTTGGACACCACTCCTTATAACCTTATCATCTTGCCTTGAAAATGATGCACAACTAATCTTCTGCCTTGGACGCCACAAAATGGATTAATTGCTGCTGCCAAAGCTAGGTGTTTGTCCTAGATAAACCCCACGTGCCTGCTGCAGATGTATGGCCCCCTGCTGCAGGTGTAGGGCCAGCTAATGGGGGTTTGATGTGCCCTTTTCTTGCTCCGAAAATTGCTGATAATGTTCCCTCAAAACTGCAGATTCATCTCATCTTGAAACCCTTTTACAAACCTTCGAAAAACTGATGCAAATCATTCAAATGAAGCACAAGCATAACCCCTCTATGGAGTTATCAGCTGTTCACCCTTGGGATATCTCGCAATCCTATAGATGATGTTCTCCGCAAGGGTTTTTGTTAGTCGGATATTTTACTTTGTTGTCGGCCGTAGTCGGCCTTGGTCGTAGTCGGCCAATTGCCAATAAAACTATAGATTAGTAAAGAATAATAATGTCATGTACTTTCGGGAAAACATGTTCAGATTAATGTTATGTTAATGTTGTTATGAAGCGTCGTGTCGGTTGGTTATCTAACCACCACCGAGCGTTATATGTAGTCGGTTGGGATAGTCGGGAGATTATGATGATGATGATGATTCTGAATGAGTTATGTTGTAAGCATTGTGATACTCTCTTGTACATGATACTTCCTGAGAATGAATAAAGTTTCTGGCATTCAACTATGATATCTTTCAGTTTACTGTTTTATCCTATGTTCTGCATATTACAAGTTTGCCAGTAGTACGTCAGATTAGAATCCCATTCCGTAGGCAAACATTTGGCGTCGTTGCCTGAACGGACTAGGGCATCATCCACCATCGCAGCGTAATGGGTCAACCAGTGGAAGAACCTATAAATGCTAATGACGAGCGAGAAGACTCATTGACAGAAGATTTGGTAAATTTGTGGAAAATCTCGCTCCGTGACCACGTACGTAGGGAATCCCACATTCGGGAGATCCCTGAGGAAGTCATCTGGGATCGGCTGGAAGTGAACGACGAGGTGAACCACCTCCTGAACCGCATGCCCAGGTTGCTGGCCCGCCATTTCATTATTCTGCAAGACTTGCGAGAGGAAGAAGCCCGTGAGCGCCGAAGGCAGCAAATTGTGCAACGTTGTGAAGACAGAACCAAACGTGAAGAGGAAGAACGCGATACTAGTCGGCGCCGCACTTCCGGCAACCAGCAATGATTGCTTGAACAACTAAATGCCCGTACGGCCGAACAAAGACAAGAATAGAGTACCTGACGGGCACGGGACTTCGGAAGAGCAAGTTCGGCGATCACTCAGGCTACAAGAGCAGGAAAGTCGGCGAAGACGACTAAGGCAAGTCGGTAAGGAACTAGATGAGGACTTAATTGAAATCAATCAGAGCATAAAAAGAACATATGAAAATTTGAAAAAAATAGACACATCTATTGAACGAGCACATTACAGTTTGATAGACGGAAGGGACGAAGACCCCTTTAGCACTCCACATACAGAAAAATATAACCTCTATGACAATGAAGAGGAATTGAATAGTAGCATCAGACGATTTCGAGAGTTGTCCCTCTCGGACGACGACACAGAGTTAAGGAGGGGAAGGCCAGAGCTTAAGACCCCAGGGCAGAGAGAGCATCGGCGGGATCCTGAGGAGACCCACGGTGTTGAGGACGCTGACGGAGGACGTGGTAGTGACTCGTACGTGGCCAAGAGTGCTGGTGACGCACAGGGACGTAGCGAGGAATCCACTAGTCTAATCGGGTCCAAAACACAAGGAGGTCAACAAGGAGGTCAACCGGCAAAGATGGCTCATCCGGATCGGCAAAAGTTGCCGAAATTCATGGGGAATGGCTCTGAGGATCCCGTACGGCATTGCAAGACATGCGAGACTATCTGGATAGCCAGCGGGCAGGATGACCCCGACCAGTGGCTGAAGGCATTTCCAGCAACACTCAGGGACAGTGCCATTGACTGGTACTCGGAACTGGATCAAGCGCAGAGAGCCACATGGAGGGTCCTGAAGCAAAATTTTGAAGCAGAGTTCAAACTTCTGCGGGACGATAGTGAGATCGTCACAGAAATATATCATACCAAACAAGGCAAGCATGAGAACGTACGGACCTACAACAGGAGGTTGAAAGACTTGATCGGGAAGCTGGAGGCACAGCCGGCCGATGGTTTAAAGAAAAGATGGTTCATTGAAGGACTGATTCCCTCACTCCGGCGGAAAATGAAAGTAGTACCACCGTCCTCGTACACCGAAGCCTACAATCGGGCGATGGATATTGAAAGTGAAAATAGGACCTCCTCGAAGGGGAAGAGGAGGGATGACGACGAGAGTGCCGAGGACAAGTGACGATGAATCGGCAACCGTACAGGCCCTTCGGCGGGATATGATGCGGATAATGAAAGAACTGAAGACCGACAGGGAAGGATCCAAAGAGGCCAATGAATTATGGTGTACGGACTGTAAATCGGAAGGTCACACAAAGGCAAGTTGCCCAAAAAAGTTATTCTGTGACATCTGCCAGGTCATGGGACACTCCGTCAAGGAGTGCCCATACAATTTAAAAACTAAAAGTTCGCAAGTATTCTTCACTCAAGGCGAACAGTCAACACCTCCAACCACGCCACCGAAGCCACAGAACAACAATGCATCCCCTGGAGGCTACCGCAACAATCGGCGAAATACGCCGAGAAGTAAAATTCAGTACGACAGCAAAGGACGACCGATGATCCAGTGCCGGAACTGTAATGAATGGGGTCACTTTGCGAGGGATTGTCAGAGCGGCCAAGGCAACGGGGGAAAATGTGCAAGTGGTGTGGACCGGGTGATCATGAAGACACCGACTGTCCGAAGCAAAAAGGAAGTATCAATATGCTGGAGGTAGCCGACGAGGAGGTCTTGGCGATTACGAGAGCACAGTCAAAACGAGCAAATTATCCAGATCCTCGTACGGAGAAAGAAAGATTTCGGGAGGCCAAGACAAAAGTAGCAGAGGCAATGACGAATGAAGGCAAGAACTATAAAGCCACCAGTACGTTGCTACAGTCGGAGTCGGAGAAGAATATCGTACGGCAGGTGCTTCACACAACCGTACCCATTAAGGTAACTGATCTTTTGCAAACAATGCCTTCTCTCAAAGTAGCACTTACCAATGCTATTGGAGAAAATCTTCCGAAGAGTTCACCAGAACGTACGCCAGAAGTGGTAGCCGAGACTTCGGATCCAATGCTCCTAGCAGTAAGCATCGGGAGGAAACCAGCCGTCGTCGAGATGGAAATCTTGGGCATGAGATTATCTAATACTATCGTCGATGGTGGTTCAGGAGTAAACGTACTGCCAGAAGAGACTTGGAAGTGTCTGGGTAAGCCGACTCTTTGGCCCCCGACATTCCACCTCGTGGGAGCAGATCAACATGGCATCAGACCGTTGGGTATACTAATGGAGCAGAAGGTCTCGATCGGCACGCAACTGTTTCTGTTGAATTTTGTAGTCATCCCAATGGAGAAAAAGGCGTACGATGCACTCTTGGGACGGGGATGGCTGATCGCTGCCAAGGCAACCCACAACTGGAAGCGGAATACACTCTCAATAGAAAATCGGGGGAGGAAATACACCATTGATCTAAAGAACCAGGCCGTCAGTGAGGATCTGGCATCTTCGGCATCGGAATCCGGAGGAGACTCAAACGATGATGAGAGAAAGACAATGGAACCAGATGAAGAAGGGGTATTGGAAATTGGCAGTTGCTCCGAAGATGAGACCAGCTCACTGAGCAGACTGTTTCACTGGCAGATGGAGGATTATGAAGTCTTCCACCCGGATTGCCACATGCTGCAGGTCAAGGAGGGGGAAGTAGAAAAAGACGACAACCCGACCAGTGAAACATTCCCACCTGAGTACGGAGAATATAAAGAAGGTATGGCAGAATTGGATGTGACGCCAGCCCACAGGTTCGAGTAGGACAAAATCATGAAGTACGAGGAACCAACGTTGAAAAAAGTAAACCTCGGGGAATCAGCCAAACCTAAGGAGATTTTTGTGGGTGACGACTGGGACCCTGTCCTGAAGGCGGCAGCGTTTAGAATCTTCATGGAATACAAAGACGCTTTTGCCTGGACGTACAAGGATTTAAAAGGCATACCATCGGAGTTATGTGTGCACAGGATTCCTCTCGTACCGGGAGCCTTGCCCGTACGAAAGCGACCGTACAGAATGAACAAAAATTATGCCGCTAAAGTACAGGAGGAGATTGAGAAGATGTTGGAGGCCGGCATCATTTTCAAGGTGGAAGTCAGCGAGTGGGTATCGCCGATCGTCATATCATTGAAGAAAGAGAAGGAGCAAATTAGAATCTGTGTGGACTTTCGTAGTGTGAATGCAGTGACTATCAAGGATCCATTTCCCATTCCCTTCACCGACTCGATTCTGGAAGAAGTTGCCGGGCACGAAATGTACTCCTTTCTCGATGGCTTCTCGGGTTACAATCAGATCAGTATCGCCGAGGAAGACAAATTAAAGACTACGTTCGTTGTCGAAGATGGGGTGTACGCATACAACCGCATGCCGTTCGGATTATGCAACGCACCAGCTACATTCCAGAGGATAATACTCCACATCTTTGATAAAATGTCGGTAGGTAATTTCAAGGCCTTCCTGGATGATTGGTCGATCTATAGCGATAAAGAAAAACATTTGAAAGCTTTAGGCGAGTGCATGGAACGGTGTAGAGCAGCCCGCCTTGCCTTGAATCCGAAGAAATGCAGATTCATGGTGCCGCAGGGGAAGTTGCTCGGACACATTGTGTGCAAAGCAGGGTTGAAAACGGATCCCGACAAGGTGCGAGTCATCGTACAGATGGAAGCTCCGGAGAACGTCACTGGTGTAAAGTCTTTTCTCGGGCATGTGGGATACTATCGGAGATTCATTAAAAAATTTTCCCAAGTGTCGTACCCTCTTGACCTACTGACGAGGAAAGGCCAACCATTTGTATGGGCCGGAGAACAGGAGAAGGCATTTTTGGAACTGAAGGATCGCTTGATCAGCTCACCCATATTGATGTATCCGGACTGGGATAAGGAGTTCCACGTACATGTAGACGCCTCTAATTTTTCCATCGGAGCAACCCTAGCACAAGTGGGAGCACATGGATTGGATCACCCAGTATTTTTTGCCAGCAGGCTACTTTCAAAGGCAGAAAGGAATTACAGTACGACCGAGCGTGAGGCACTGGGAATGGTTTACGCCGTACAGAAGTTCAGGCATTACCTCCTAGCCACGCCGTTCACTTTCTACGTGGACCACCAAGCTTTGATGTACCTAGTAAACAAGCCGATTATCCAAGGACGGGTGAGTAGATGGTTACTGTTATTGCAAGAATTTACGTTCACCATCATCGTACGGCCGGGAAAAAGCCATGTTATTGCCGACCAATTATCTAGAATCCGGTCGGGTGAACCTGCAGAGGGTGGGGTGAATGAAGACTTTCCGGATGCACATTTATTTCAGATTGCAATACTGCCTTCATGGTACGAGAAGATTGGAGACTATCTGTCCACGTCCACATTTCCGAAAGATATGCCACCAGCCGAAAGGAGGAAGATCGTACTGAAAAGTAAGACATTCCAGTTGATCAATGGGTTACTCTACAAGATGGGACCTGACCAGATCCTCCGGAGATGTGTCGTCGAAGAAGAAATACCTGGCGTACTAAAAGAGGCACATGAAGGACTGGCTGGCGGCCATATGGGACCTGATGCTACAGCAAGGAAAATTATTTTGGCAGGTCTTTGGTGGCCGACGATGCACACTGACGCTAAGGAGTGGGTGTTAGGCTGCGACACTTGCCAGAGGATCGGGAAACCATTGAAGCGGGATTTCATGCCACTGCATCCCTCACAGCCACAGGAATTGTTCGAACGATGGGGGTTGGACTTCATCGGACCATTAAAGGTGAGTCACTTGCATCGATGTCGATATATTGTGGTAGCCACAGAATATCTGACGAAGTGGGCGGAAGCTCGAGCGTTGCCTGACAATACAGCACGAAGTACGGCAAGATTCATTTACGAGCAAATAGTAACAAGGTACGACATCCCCATTCGGATCACGAGTGATCGTGGAGGACACTTCGTTAATCATGTTATCAGGTTGATGACGACAGAGTTCCGAATTTTTCACAACCTGTCAAGTCCGTACTACCCGCGAGCTAATGGCCAGGCGGAGTCTACAAACAAGGTGCTCGTGTCAGTGATTCACAAATCATGAGGCGTGGAAGAAGCTGACTGGGAAGAAAGGTTACCAGCCGTCCTATGGGCATATCGTACAACGTACAAGGTAACAACGGGCCACACGCCTTTCCAATTAATGTACGGTCAGGAGGCGGTGATGCCGATGGAATATATGGTACCAAGTCTGAGGATAGCCGTGGAGAATCGATTAGGCGATACTGAAAGCTTAAAGGAAAGACTATACCAACTGACTAAGCTGGACGAGCGAAGGGTGATGGCACAATGGGCAACGGAGAACATGCAACGGCGACAGAAATATTGGCACGACAAACATCTCCGGCGAATGAATTTCCGACCAGGACAGTTAGTTCTGAAGTATAACGGTCGTAACGAGATCAAACCGGGGAAGTTTAAAGTTCGTTGGTTGGGACCATTCCGAGTACGGGAAGTAGGTGACAATGGGTCTATAAAATTAGAAAATCTCGATGGGTCACTGATATCAGAGGCAATCAACGGATTGAAGCTAAAACCATATCAGGAGAGAAAAGAGAAGAACACTATCGCCATCAACATGTTGGGCTATGCAACAAAGGAGGATTGGCCTGTGCAGCCTGAAAGCCCGAGAATACAAGACTGGGGACTAGGAGGCCCCGGATATGTAGCAGACAATGTCTGGGCAGAGTCAGGGCAAGATCAAATAATCGAAGAAAGGTTGGCAGAGAAGAGAGTGGAAGGAATTGCAGTGCCACGAATACACAAGCACTTGACCAATGCAGTGTTCGGAACCCCTGCATTGTGGCGTCGAATGGGGGGACATTGGCACTATGTAGCCCCTTATGAAGGAGTAAAACGGGGATATATAGCCAAGGACTTGGACGCTGAAGCCCAAGCAGAAAGGGAGAAACAGGCAGAAGAACAAGATGAACCGCAAAAGGATGACGAGGAGGAATGGACTGATGAGCAGTGGGATGCTTATTTCGAGAAGAAGGCCCCTTGTTTAAAGACAGTGTTGAAGACAGAAGACATGTTTGTGTCAACGGTGGACGGGTATACAGAAGATCTTATGAAACAAATGCGTCGAGAAAGAAGAAAGATACCAAGGGTTAGGAAAATCGCAACTCAAGAGGGACTCTGGAAAATTATTCCTAACCTGGCGGGACCACCGACAGTACAAGGCGATGATGTTACCTGGTATCAACAATACGGCGGAAGATACGTCGACGGAAGTTTTCGAGGTATTGGTCCTGCCCCTTTACTGGATAAATGGTTTGATATAGAATATATAGGAACCTGTTGTGAGGAAGAATGTTATAAACGGCCACCGCACACATGTAAATGGTATTACACATCAGAATTAAAAGTCCGGACACACAGTGAAGTCAGAGGAATAAAAAGAAAAGAAGAGAAAAGGGAGGAGAGAGAAGGTGAACAGAAGTGGAAAAAAATAAAAAGAAAAGAAGAGAGAAGAGAAGAGAAAAATAAAAGAAACGAAAGAGAAATCATAAAAGAAAGCAAACGAAGGGAGAACAAATTAAATAATAAATTAAATAAGTCGGCCATCAGGAGAAATATTAAATTAAGTAAAGTGAGGCAGATTAAAATAAACGCCTGGAGCATTAAACAACCCGTACGGCAAAAAGGGAAATTGACTGAGGAGAGTAAAAGGCAAAAGATTAAGGGAAAGAATATTAAAATAATAAAGAGATGCCAAAACTCGAATAGGAAGCAAGGCGTACGGCCAAGGGTGAAGGAAAGTAAAGAAAAAAATGAAATAAATATAAAACCTCAAATCGTACGGCCAATTAAAGAGGCGATAGGTCGGAGACAAGATCACAGAGGAAAAGAAGGGAGTAAGAACTTGCACGAATTTATCAGTTGCAGAGGCGCATAGGGCACAGCGAAGGAAGTCGTACGGCATCAGGGATTCTATACTCAGCACAATTCGCCAGACAAGGAAGTCGTACGGCATCTAAAAAACTTCAAGGCCGTACGGGGTTCTACTGAAGCCTCTCAAATCGCACGCCAAGGGTTGAAGCCTGTGGAGGACGTACGACACTCACCTGTCCTTCAAATCGTACGGAACTCAGAGCCTGACATCGTACGGCATCCAAGGGACTCTCAAACCGTACGGTATCTTCATATTTCCCAGTATTCATTCTATTTGTCAGTAAAAATCGTACGGCCTCTGCAAGTTGGAAATTTCGCTAGGATTTACATCGTACGGCAAGTGAAAATTGAAAGCTTGGCCAAGTTCTGCACCATACGGCCTTTGCAAGTGGAAAATTTTGTTAAGTCCTGCATCATACGGCTATTCCAGACTAAAATTGGTGTAAGGGTTGAAATCGTACGGCAGCTCAGTGATATTTTCCAGGTCGTACGACATCAGTGCAGCAGTGACTTCCTCCCAGTCGTACGGCATTATTGCCTCAGGAGATTTCGTACGGCCTCAGCACTGCAGGAGAATCCGTGCAGCACCAGCATTTTAGGGGAACTTGCACGAAATTCACAGAATTCCAGGGTCGTACGGCTGCCACAGTGCTTCCAGATCGTACGAATTTCACAGTCCCTTCAAACCGTACGGATTTCCCAGTCTCTTCATACTGTACGACAATTACAGTACTTTCCAGTTGTGCGGCAGTCACAGGGTTTCCAAGCCATACGGCCTCAGGGTTGCAAAGTCGTACGGCCATTCATCCAAATCGTACGGCCTTGGCAGATCATTTGGCAGTTCGGCAGTTCTCACTGGCACTTTGGCAGTTCTCACCGGCAGTTTGGCAGTTTTTGGCACTTCGGCAGTTTCCGGCAGTTCGGCAGTTTTCACCGGCAGTTCGGCAATTTTGATAGTTTCGACAGTCTCGAGAGTTATAAAGTCGGCTGGAATCGCCGAACTGACAGAAAGATGGACAAGGGCAAGAAGGCTATGCAGCACCAGCCAAAGGTAGCCTTGGCGGGGAAAAGGAAAAGGATGGACGCCGATAATGAAACGATGGCATGGGAGAACCTGACCGGCAACGAGTGCAAGCAATGGTGGCGAAGCACTCCCGACGACCACTCCCTGAAAGTGGCGCTTCGACACGCTCAGGTAGACAAGGCTGTGCTTGTGCCCTTTTTCAATTCTCGGGAGTTCGAGCCTTGGCTGAAGGCGATGGTGGAGAACTATTGCAGGCATACGCACAAGTCAGTCATTGATTACAGAAGTTGCCGAGTGACCGTTTCATTTTGGCCGCAGGACTTTGAGCGGGTGTTTGGCGTCCCAGCTTCAGGAATAGGGGTTAACAAACCCAAGAGAATGACACAGGAACACAAAGAACTGGTGGTCAAGCAGGTGTGCCGAAGCGACTTTTCAGCCGAAGAACAGCATACCATATGGAGTACTGGCAATCGAGGCCTCCGGAAGAACCACCTAGCAACAGCAGAATGGAAATGCTTGCTTGACCTAATGAAATGCCGACTCACAGGTGCTAGCCGAGTGTCAGACATTACTTTATGGCTGGTTGATTTCATGGTCAGACTCCGCGTTGGCCGAGTATACAACTGGGCGAGGCTACTCACAGAGCGGATGAGGGATTTTTTAGCGCAGAGGCATAAGACCTTCTATATGACTCAGCACGCCATAGCTCTCTTTTTGGATGCTGTGCACACACAGGTGCCCGAGGGCAATTGAGGTCGGTTGCGGCCACTCACTCACCTGGATCCTGGATTGCCGACCGTATTCTACTGGTTGGAACTGGAAGTAAAGCAAGCAGGAAAGGGCACAGCTTCGGGAAAAAAGAGGAAACGGAAGGAGGCGTCGGTTGCAGAGGAAACATCAGAGGAGGCCTCGGAGGAGAGCGATGCATCTGACAGAGAGGAGCCCATTGACTTATCTTCCTCGCCATCGGAGTCTAGTCCACCGGCCGATGAGGAGGTGTCTGTGGCCATCGGGGGTCAGGAGGCAGGCGAGATTGACATACCAGTATTGCAGCCGGCAGGATTTACTCTTCCGGCACCGCCAGCCAGTCAAAGCACACACTTAGTCACGTTCACCCTCCCTATTGCGCCAGTTGGAACCAGGCGAATGTTGAGGGTAGCCGCTTCACTACCAGGTACATCGCCAGGGTGGGCACCTCTCGCCATCACATCACAGGGGGCAGTCACCGTATCGGCAGCAGGTTCCACTGCCTCAATTGAGATACTGCTAGCAATATGTTCCCTTACACCACCGTCAGCATCGGCAGCAACAGGAGTCGCAACCTCGACAGCAGGAGCTGGGGGAATGACGGAGGCCATTGAGGAGACGACTCCAGCCCCAGGAGCACCCGGAGTAGCACAGATCGATAGCTGGTTGGGATCGGTAGGCCTCACATTGGACGTGGCCGAGCAGCCAGACCAGCAGGAGAAGAGCCCCTCAGAGGGACAAGGGGAGGAGGACGGGCCAATCATTCACACCCAGCAGAGTGAGACGGCCAGGATCGGTGAAGATACACTTGCACACCCGGAGGCTAGCATAGCAGAGGCACCAGAGACAGCCATTCATGAGCCTCAGCCGGTAGTCGGGGAACAGCCCCAGGAGGAGACAGAACATTGTATACCTTCTGATGATGAGGAGAACGAGGAGGGCGCTTCCACAGAGGGATTTGTCGTGGAAATGTCACAGCCAGACCCGTCGGACCCAGTAGGCACGGTACAGCGATATGTGGAGGAGCTCGAGCACATGGGCAGATTGATGATCTGTGTGGGACAGGTTTCCAGGGACCTGAGGATCGGCCGATCGCCTCTAGTAGGCCAGGAGGTTCACCGCATTCGGGGATTTGTGCAGATGGGGTGTGAGGCGGAGTTTGCACGGATATTTGGCGAGGGGTGGCCAGCAGGAGAGACTCCTGCTATGATGAGAGCCTGGCGGGGTCGGCCACCGAGGCTAGTAGGGCAGGATGCAGGCGTTCTGGAGAGTTTATACTACATCGAGCTTTCCTTCCAAGATGTCTTCATTCTGATGAAGCACCAAATATTTTCCACCGAGGTAGCAGTATCACGGCGAGTGGACGCCTATAGACTCCTACAGAGGGTCAAGGATGAGTCAGCTGCGACCATCAAGAGCATTCAGACTGACTTAGCTGAACAATCTCGGCTTTCCAGCGAGAGGGGAGCCCGATTGGACATCTTGGAGCCTCGGGTGGCAGCCTTGGAGGAGGAGGCACAGCAGAAAGAGGCAGCATGGCAGCAGCGAATGAAAGCGTTGGAGGATCAGTTGGCTGCAAAAGAGGTAGAATTGGCGGCTAAGAATGCAGAAGCAGAGCAGGCAAAGAGCCAACTGATGGAGGCAGCCCGGATGGTAAAGGCGGCGAGGGAGAGGGAGATCCTGGCAGATGGCAGCTTCGCACACGTACGGAGGAGCTGAGGCGCCTGAGAGCAGAGCATTCTTCCACCACTCCGACGTCATCCGTGCATCCAGGGACGCACTCCCTTCCCCCTACTTCTCAGTAATCTTATCTTGTATGTATGTCGTCTGGAAGACGACTTCTCTTTTGGGGGGGATGATGTTAGTCGGATATTTTACTTTGTTGTCAGCCGTAGTCGGCCTTGGTCGTAGTCGGCCAATTGCCAATAAAACTATAGATTAGTAAAGAATAATAATGTCATGTACTTTCGGGAAAACATGTTCAGATTAATGTTATGTTAATGTTGTTATGAAGCGTCGTGTCGGTTGGTTATCTAACCACCACCGAGCGTTATATGTAGTCGGGAGATTATGATGATGATGATGATGATTCTGAATGAGTTATGTTGTAAGCATTGTGATACTCTCTTGTACATGATACTTCCTGAGAATGAATAAAGTTTCTGGCATTCAACTATGATATCTTTCAGTTTACTGTTTTATCCTATGTTCTGCATATTACAAGTTTGCCAGTAGTACGTCAGATTAGAATCCCATTCCGTAGGCAAACAGTTTTCATCCTCACAAAGCTTAAAACAGTCAACCAGCAAACTTCTCTTTCAAATATTCTTCAACATAAAAAGCAAAAATGCAAATGAAATCCCTTTTATACTCCTCCAAACCCCACGCCCATGTTGGAATATGAAGTCAATTTTTATTGTTATTCCAGCAGTGATGGATAGTCAACATTGATATCTAGCATTCATGGTACACGCCCAGCACAGCCGAAGGCCTACTATGCAACCAAAGGTTGTAGTAATGGGGGGTCCTGTTGATGCGTGTTTTATGACACACCAAACATCAGAATAAAATGCCCAAAGACACTCTATCCTCTCTTGAAAAACCACCGCGTATGCTAAGATTGCGAGAAGATCATATGGCGATTCCAAGGTTTCTTTAGTCGGGTCTCGACGTATGGATAAGCTCAATGGCCGTTGTGATTTGTTGGTAATGAACAAGGGGACTTACGTAAAATCTTTGCAAGTTTAGGACTTAGGAAATTTATCATTAAAGGCTCTCAATTAGGACTTTCGATTGTGGATCTCAAAAAAATGGCAAAAAGAATAGGGTTTAGGAGAATCTAGTCTATGCCTAAGAACTCAAGAGACAGTAAGGACTCGGTGAAGAGAAATAAACCACACTTTGTTTCGCCTCCTGTTGGACAACATACGCAAAATGGGTGCAATCTTCAAGGGGTTTGTGAGAATAATTTTCAAACCTCAAATGAGGCTGAAGTTAAGCTTCCACAATTAGGAGCTCAGGCTAACTTTACGCATCGAATGCAAATCATCCATTCGAAGAAAGTATGAGCTACACTTCACCATTGAATCAATACGATCAATCTCTCATTCAATTAACCAACTTTCAAAGCAAATTCTACCTAATCTAACTTTAACTTTAATCTATGGCGGAAGATAATATGCAACCTTGCTTACTATTTGACAATAAGAAGTTATTCAAGGCAAATCATGCTCAAGAGCTTTTATCATTCAAAATAGTCTCAATGCGACAATACACATATTCTGTCTCCACACAAATGAAAATGAGAGAGCACTAGTTTATATAGAGCTCCAAAAATGAAATGAAGGGCCGAGATTAAAACAAGATTAACGGCCAAGATTATTACAACCAAACCCTAATTAGGGTTTCCCAAAATAACAAGAGTTATCCATCAGAAATCAATCAGAAAAGTGGCAGTTCCAGCTATTATCTAGGAGAGGAGTCCTTATCCATCTAAGTAGCATTGTGCTTGGCGAATCTGGACACTACTGCAATGACCTCCTCCATCATGACAGGTGGCAACATGTTGATCCGGAATTCAAGTCCGTCTAACTTCTCGGCGCATCTAGCAAAAGTACCTTCCCAATCTGCCTCCTGCTTCTCAAAATCCTTTCGAATGGATGAGAGTCTTGCCACTCTCGCAAAGTCTTCTCTCAAGAATGGTCCAGTGGTCGAGAAGAAAGTTTCTTGAACTTTATGCTTCAATCTCTCCAACTGCATGTCGTTCTCCCGGATGACTTCATGGTCGAACACTTCTGTAGTTGTCATGTAAATCTTCTCCCTTGACCTGTTCCTCAATTCCAAGCCCATCTACTTTTGCCTTCTCCAAGACTTCTTCTCGTATGGTCACTGCCCAAAACCAGTGATGAAAATCATATGCTGCCCCTGCAGCAATCACCCTTTTATCAACTAACTCCTCTCTTGGAGTGCTCTTTAAAACTCTAAGGCTTGGAATAAGCCTTTCCTGCATATCCGGGATACCTTCCCATGCCTCTGCCATATCCATCAGTCTGGAAAGAAATGAAGAGGTTCGTCCATAAGCAAGTGCCAACTTTTCCATGAACAACGCCGCCTTCGTGCCTTCACTTGCCATCTAGTCTTGAGCTTCCCTAGCCGTTACCATTCCGTGCTCGACTTCCTTGGTCACCTCCTGTGATGAATTGAGAAGAGGAGGGACAATCGCATTGCCCTGATCAAGTGGCTGGGTCAAATGCTGTATATATTCTTTGAGACGTTTGACCTCCTTTTTATACTCCTTCTTGGTCGCTTCCTTTTCCAGTCTCGCTTTGATGGTCGAGACGGAATTATCTAACTCCTCTACTTCTTGACCTTTCGAGGTCGGGCCAAGGTCAACAGTGGTTATAGCATACTCCTGTGGAGAGATCTCGTCCTGTGGCTTATCCACCGTAGGTACTGCAATGTGCACGGAACGATTGCCTGTCTCATTCCTCTGAATGGTGGAGAACTTCTTAGCAGGCTTCTTGGTGGCGACTTGCTCCAATCTTGCCAAGAAATCGGTAGTATCATCCTCTTCTTCTTGGGCTTCTGCAGGTACCTGGATCTTCATTCTTTCCAACAGCCAGTCCGGAATGGTCGATTGTTCAATGCCATCCTCTACTTGAACCTCTTCCTCGTTTGGAACATCCATAACTTCCCTGAGAGCGGAAATCATTCCCTCCTCGAAGTCATTGTTCCGGGCTTCTATATCATTGTCTGAACCTAAGATTTTTGTGCCTGTTGGTGACGCAGGCTCTTCATCATCTAGTTGAATAGGTTCATCGTTTACTTCCTGAGCTGCAAGAGGTTCGAGCATTTCAACCAAGGAGTCGTCTATGGTAGCCACAAACTTGTCAATGTTCCTGGATGCAGCAGAACGAGAAGGTTCTCCCTTATGCCTCTTGGAAACAGGTTCAGCACTTGGCATTATTTCCTTTCTTTTCTCTCCAATCCCGACCAAGTCCTGATGGGATGCACCAGCATTAGAAGAATATGACTCTGATTCGCTCAACAGATCATAAGTGAGCGTGATTCCTTTCTGTCTCAATTCTTGGGCGTGGTAATCAACCCACCACTGAGAATACTTAGTCACTGGCCTCATTAGGGTTGCCAGGTCTGCGTGCTCAGGTTCTGACCATTTTACTGGAGGGAGAGGTCGGCTTTCCTCGAAGCATGGCTGGACGTGATTTCCATCATCTTGTAGCTGATCAGGCACTCGGCAGAATTCAATTGCTCTCATGAAATCTAGTGGCATCCTGGACCACATTTTCTGCCTGACTTCGTACTCATCGGCAGCATTTGCCCAGAAATCCTCCAGTTCCATCCTGTGCTTGTACTTTCTCCCTTCCACTGTCCGGATGTTATGATGTGGGTCATAGTTGACCCTGGACTTGTAGGCTGTGAAAGGATACCATTGGATCTCCAACCTTGCACTTTCAGCTGCCTGTGCTGATGGACAGTACTCTAGCATGTTCCCGATGAAGAATGGGAATGTGACCGATGCCTTCTTGGACGGCCTCTGAATATTCTGATACTCTTGTAATTGTCTCAAAACCTCGAGCAATATCATCCGATTGGTTGGATAGATGGGCAATTTATAGGGATTTCCAGTAAATCCCTGGATCCTAACATATGTGAATTTCGGGAACTGGATGAACCAAGACCCGTATTTGCTGATAAGACTTTTTGCTTCATGGCTCAACCTTTGGTGCACTCCTCCTTGAAGCTTTCTGGTAATGTGCATTAGGAAGGCATCATGCACCCTCCTGAAGTGAGTCTTCTCCTTCAATTGGAGCTGAGGATAACAGTCGTAAGGCCTGAGCTCGTTCTCCCCATTGCCAATTTTTCCCTTGCAGATCAATCCTGGATACTTGTATGATCTGGCCAACAGGTATATCACATATGAACTCATATGAAAAGACTTGGTCTCTTCAAGGTTGATCAATTGCTCATGGAGGTTGTCACTTATCATCCGTGACCAATTGAACATCTTGACTCCATAGGTGATCTCATCTATAAAATAGTACATCCAGCTCTCGAAGAAGGCGCCTTGAGGGTTACCAGCTATTCTATTCAGCATCAGCACGATATCCCCAAAATCTTCCTTGAAGTCTGTCCGGCGAGGTCTCTTGGGCAACTTCTTAATTGAAGGCTTAGGCTTGTCCATCCACACCTTGTTGATTGTTGTGGCGCACAAATCTGGCTGACTGTCATATAACCTTTTGGCCTCTTCCCTGGTCTTGTAGACCGTTCGTGAATGTTCCGGAATGCCGAAGGTTTCCTGGATTGCAACTTCGCCCAAGTGTGCTAGGACTCTTCCGTCAGGTGCGATGATCTGTCTCTTCTGGGCGTCATAGTGGAGAGCACACTACACCATCAACTCAGCACAATCCATTGCCGGTGGAAATCCAGCTGCTTGAAATATTCCGTTTCTGACCATCCGTTTGGCTATTGCTGTGGGAAGCCCCTTCTGCCCGTACACTCTTTTCTTGAACTCATCAAATTCGACGTGCCCGAGATCAGTATCCACAACGTTCTTCCACTTTGAGATGACTTTGGTCTCTTTCTGAGCACCCTTGCTGGCAAACTTCATTTTCAGCTTCTTTGATAATTCGCCTGCCGTGTCCGTCAACCTACAGTCATAAAATTAACATTAATACAAAGGCTTTTAAATAATTAAATCTCGTGCCTTGGATTCGAAAATTTACTTTCAGCTGTTTAAATAATTACATTGCTGCGAAAAAGCAAGCTGAAAATAAATTGGATAGAGTTGAAAATTTTGCCAAAACTCCATCAAGATGAAAGGACATAAAAGAGATAGCAAATTCAATTGACCGAACATCAAACCTCTGTGAAGAACCGTTAAATGCAAATCAGATTTAAAAATCTGATTTTTAAAAGAAGAAGTGCGCCCTTCTTCACAGAAGAATTTCAGCTTTGAATAAATCTCTTTCTTTTTCCCTGCGAAAAACTCCTCAACATAACACTGCTTCTCTCTCTGGGAAAATTCGACTTTACGTATTGATGAATCAATTGCCTGATAATTTCGAGAAAGATTAGATTTCTCTTCAGCTGTGTGTGAAAAAATGAGTTGCTGAAACTCATTATAATGCTGAAGGATCGAATTCAATTTAGCAACTGCCATAATCTTTCTTGATCTCGATTTGTTTTCATTTATCCAAACAGGCAAGTTTTCTTTTATTTTTCGACAAGAATCAGTCTCGAACTTATCCGGACAAATCTCACTGATCTTCAAAAATTCAATTTTTTTATTTAATGTTTATCTTTGATTTTTTTCGAATTTTAAATAAACATTAAATATTAAATTCATGGCGAATTTAATTATTTTTTTTCTTGTCGGATTTCGTCTCTGCCTGGCGTACTTTATTTTCTTCCAATTCGTGTCTGGCAAATTTGATTTTGTCCAAAGCATTTTGAATTTCCAAGCGGTTGAAAATAAATTATTAAAATATTAAAAATATTTTAATAAATTCCAACCCGTTCGTTTTGGACCCATGGCTATTTCAATTTTTCCTTTGTTTTCTTTGGCTAAGAGTGTATTTTCCAATTTTATCCTTAATTTTGTCTAGCCAAACCAAAATTCAAGCCATTCCGTCGAAAATTTTATTGCCAGATCCATATTTTTCTTTGCCAAGGCGAAATTTTCTTTTGCCAAAGTCAAATATTTCCTCGCTCAAACGAATTTTTCTAGGCAAAATTCTCATCTGGGTGTCTTCGTTGGGCGAATTTCCTTGACGTCTGACATATTCTTCCTCATTCTGGCCAAGGACGATCCTTCCTTTCTCTTTGCCTTGTGCATTTTTCTTTGGCGAAAGTTGACAATTTCTTCGCATTTTCTCCATACTTAGGCAAATTTAATTTCTTTTCCTCATCGTGTTAGGCACATTCTGTTTTATTCTTTGCCACATCCTGATCTTCTTTAGCACGTGTCCCTTCAAACTTGGCATTTGACCTCTCGAAAGTGTCAAGATACTTAGCCAAAAATCTTCATTTTCATCATTTAGCCTCTATACTTAGGCAAATATTCGAACTTTTCTTTGGACTTAGCATCTACACTTAGCCAAAAATCATTCTTTTATCCTCTTAGGCGGACTTCCTTAGCATTTTGGACAATCATCATAGACGTTTTTTTTTTTTTTGACACTTTGCTAGCCTCTTCCAAGTGCATGGCGGACTTCATAGGTCTTTTGGACGAGCACCATGGATGTCCCTCTTTTCTAGGGCGGACTTTGAAGACTTATAGGATTTGTCTCAATATTCTATCCTTTTGGAAAGGATTCTCCACCCTTTTAGGCTTTCAAACTTAGCTAAATTTCGAAATTCCCCTTGGTAGGCATCAATACTTAGCAAAAAAATTTGATTTTTTCCTCTTCTACATGCCTAGGCGGACTTTGAATAGTCTTCAGCCAAGTCCCACCTTTCAAGGGCGGACTTTAGAGCTTCTTTGCCCAAGTGAGGCGGACTTCTAAGGCTTTTGGACATCCTTCTTTGGAGATGGCAGACTTTAGAAGGGATTAAGATGTCAAGGGAGGACTTTGGAGGGTGTTTGGATGGGTCTTCAAGATGCATGGCGGACTTTAGAAGATGCTTGGATATCAAGGGCGGACTTCAAGACTTTTTGGACGTCCCTCTTGGCATATGGCGGACTTTGAAAGGTCCAAGGATGAGCATCCTTATGCTGGGCGGACTTCAGAGAAGTCAAGGATATCAAGGGCGGACTTCATCAACATTTTGGACATGCAGGGCGGACTTCAAAAGATCCTAGGATGAGCTTGGGCGGACTTTGAAGCTCCTTAGGATATTCCTCATTGCTGCTGGGCGAACTCCATGACCTTCTTGACATTTCTTCATCCTCTCTTCTCATTTCCCATGGTGAATTTCAGACTTGAACAGATTTTTTTCACAAACTTCATCCTTTAAAAGCTGATTTTCCATGATTTTGCTTCAGATCTGATTGATCTTGAACTGGTTTTTTGACTGATTTTTCCAGATTTTGAACGTTTTTGGTCTGATTTTTCACGGTTTTTGAACCTTTTTTTTTTTTTCCAGATTTTTCAATAATTTTTCAAATTTTCACTTTGATTTTCTGAGAGTTCTATCGAGTTTTTCGAACTTCTGAGTGCGTTTTCAGAACTCGGGACCCTTCCAAAAATAGAAACTTTCCAAAAATAGAAACTTTCTAAAAATAGAAAAAGCAAACCCTAAAAAATAGGGAACCTCGTTTGGTCCAAAAATGCCAAAAATCGAAAAATCGAAAAAGCAAAATTTCCTAAAAAGTAGGAAGTCTCAGAATTGGCCGAATTCACAGTCGATCTTCGTCTCCTGGGCCTTCTGAGCGCTTCCATGACGTCTACGCACTGATGAATTACTGACTTGGCTCGGGTAACTCTCGGCAAACTGACCTGAAACTCTTGGCAAAGTGATCTCACGTAACCGTCGCAAGGAGACAGAACCCTAAAACCTAGCAGGCAACTGGGGGTCCCCATTAGCGATGGGGCGATGTGTGAAAAGGTCACAACAGGTCCCAGGGGGACTTTCTATTTTTGGCAGTTTTGCCAAATGTTCGACATGCAATTGTATGAGTCGCACTTTCTTTTTTTAGAAATTTTTGTTCGACAAAGACTTAGCAACTTGGATTGCTTATACTCTATTGAAGTCATGTTTTCTATAACAATTGAGGATTGTTGTATTGCAAATTTTCCTAAGAAATAAAATATGAAAGATCTTTGCCCGTAGCTTTTTCTTAGTATAATTTCACTAGGTTTTCCACATAAATTCTGTGTTTTATTTATGCTTATTGTTTTTCTCTATTTTCTGCACTGTAAATTTTCTTACAACCTATGTTGGCAATTAAATGTATTTTATTTAATTTACTTTTCCTGCCTTATGACTCCCTTCTGAATTTGGGCACCCAACTTATAATATAAAGTGCCTTTTTAAATAACACTTATATCCCCTTTTTAAATATAAGTCCTTTTTAATATATAATACTAATGTATAAAGTTAATTAATTTAAATTAACTTTATAATTAACGTTATTAAAATTAAATACATGGGACCATTAAATAATCAAGATGTCTCCAAGATATAAATCCATTGTCATGCCCAAAATAGAAAGATTGCCAACTGACCACACTTGTAATATCCCTTGCCTAATCTAACCTCAACTTGCTGTTTAAGGCTCAGGAATATTGTCAAACACTTGTGTTTTGTAATGTCCCCATTTTTAGCACTACACTTTCCAGTGATTGATAGCCTATCCCCGGTGTGCTGTCGGCGAGTCAGAGGCAGAATTAGGGTTTCTAGCTGCTTGGTGGTTTCTTTTGAAGATTTGGGGGTTTGCATGTTGAAGTTTGGTTGTTTGGATTCTGGATTCCTTCTGGGTTTTCAGAGAGCTTCACAGAGGTATGACATGCAACTGTGTCGGGCAACCTTTCCTAACTTACTATTTTTAGTAAGTTACGACGGCTACATCTTGGAGTTTGGGATTTTGGATCGCGGATTCTTTCTGGGTTTTCAGAGAGCTTAGCAATGGTTCCGTTTGCACATTGATCCGAGCAACTTGCTGAATTTACTATTTTTAGTAAATTCTATTTTTGGTAGTGGTCTTGATTGGCCTCAGTATAGCTGGCTTTCCTCTTCAGGCAATTCTGTGGAAATGTTGATTTTTGGCTTCATGATGCAATTTTTGGGTGAGAAGAATTATTTTAAATTAATAATGTTATATTTTCACTTTATCCCCTTAGCCTAGCATCACAACTTCAAGATGTTTTTAAAAAGGGGGAACTTGAGGGGTGGACACCTCATGAGGAGTTATTTTTGATATTTCTAAAGTGAAAATGTCACCTTGGGAAATGGACGCCAATTTGGAGAGGAGCATTATTTTATTAAAAGAATTACTTCATTCTTGGAAAAAGGGCGACTTGCAGAAGTAATGAAATTGCATTTGAATTTGGATTCCAATTGAAGGGGGAAATTGAAGTCAACTTGAAATTTGAATTTGGGCGCACTTTCTAGAGGCTTCTAGAAGATCATCACAAATCTATAAAAGGGAGTCACTTGTTCTTCATTTCTCATCCATGAAGAAATATATTGTTATGCTGCCGAAATGGTGAGTGAGTTGCTTCGAGGAATGCACACCTCCTAGCTTGGCTTAGCTTCTTGCTTGAAAGATAGCAACTAGTTAAGATTATGGCTGTTCTTGACTCTTAAGAACAGATTGAGCACTTGAGATGGAGTTTTCTGAAGTTTTTGAGTCTTTTGAAGTTGTTGGTTATGCATAGCTGAAAGTAGTTTTTATTCATAGGTCATAGAATAAATTTTATATTGTTCTGGGTAGTTTTCATTTGTCATTGTCATCCTTGGGCGCCTCTTTTTGGATAGTTTCAGATTTTAATATGTAGATTTGGATTTTATTTTGCAGAAGTCGCCCCTCTTGAGGCCGTTCTACTTCATCATGCCTGACAAATGTTTAGATAATTCATTGAGTAGTTGTTGCAGCTATTTCTTGGTTATAAATTGGTCGCCATCTTCCTAGGAGTTCGTTGCACTTGGTCTCATGTCATTCGGAGTAGTTATGAGAGAGTTATGAGCATTTTAGTGGGTCACAGTGTTGCTGGTCTGACATATCAGATTTTAGAAGTTTGTTATTTTGGGATTGGGTTTGTGTGGATTGAGTCATTTGGTGATAGGAGAGATATAATACATTATTGCAGCAATAAGACTCTTCTAATACAGTGTTATTTGCAAGAAATATATCACTGTAAGGTTGTTACAGTAGTACTGTTCAGCCATCTTCATTCCTTGCAACTTTCTATTTCCCACGTTTGTGGAAGAGACTGGTCTTTGCTCAGTCTATTGTAACTCCCACGTTTGTGGAAGAGATTGGTCTTGTTCAGTCTTTCTTTACTGCATTTCTCTTTCTATACTGCCTGTTGAAAAGTGGAAGGGGCTAGCAAGCCGCCCATTTACTTCTTGTTCTTGCATTGTAATAATCATATTGCTGATCGGCTGAGCCGTCACCAAATACATAGACCCCTAGCGCCATATGCTAGCACCTCACCCACATCGGGTCTTGGTGCATATTCTTGGGTTGGGTTACTTTCAACACTGTTCTTTCATTTGAGTACTAACAATCCTCGGCGCCATATACTCACACCTTGCCCGACATTGGGGTCCTGGTGTACATTCTTGGCGTAGAGTTACTTTCCAGCAGTTGTTTGGGTTTGGGCTAACCTTAACGAGTACTTGTTGTGCTGAATTGCTCATTAAAAATTTAAAAAATAAATTGGTTCGGTTCCTTACAGTGGTATTAGAGCCACACATCCTGCCATCCTGTGCCCATCAAGGTTCAGTTGACAGTTGAATGACAGAGAAATCAGTTTCTACACTAGAGGTCAGAACAGAGTTCAGTTCAGTTTTCAGAAGTTTCAAAGATGTATCGTCGTTTGTTCAGATACCATGAGAAGTTAGAGTTGATTTTGGCTGTTGAAGAAGACATAAGTTTGGAAAGGTCACTGTTCAATGCAGGAACGAGACTCAATGAAGAATGTCAGACAAGAGGTGAAGAAGTGAGCATACTGTCAAAATTGGAACACTGTTTGAGCAAAGTACAACAGTCACCTGCTGAAATGTTGGTGAAGGCATTATCCTCTGCAAGGACGCATTTGGTTCATCCTTACTAGATAGGGCATCCAGATGAGGAAATCAGTTTGTTGGTTACTTCATGCCTTAGTGAAGTTATGAGGATTCTAGTACCATTGATGCCTTATGATGATGAAACTATGAAGAAGATTCTTCATAGAATTGTAGAAAGTTTCCAAGATCTTGATGAAACTGGAAGCAGTCTATTTTCCAGAAAGGTTGCTATCTTAAAGACATTTTCAAATCTCAGGACAAGTATCTTGCTATTAGACTTGGGAATGCAAGATCAGATTTCTCTCTTGTTTCACTACCTCTTCACATTCACTTGGAGCGAACAAGAAGAAAGCGTTGTTGCAGCTGTAAAGAATATTCTTGTTCTCACCATTAATGAGGCTGATAAAATTCCACCAAGTGTCCAATCTTTCCTCTTGGAGGATTCTCCTATTGCTGCTATGCTGATTAAGGAATTGTTTAATCAATGTGAGGAGAAATTGAAGCCACTTTTGGAGAAGTTAGAGCAAGATGCAGGAAAGATTAGTGGTCATGATGATGGAGATGATTCCAAAGAGTCCATACAAGATCATATTGAAGATTTGGTTAAGAAGGATTCTCTTCATGTTGCTGCCCCAACTTCTCAAGAAGTTCCACATGAAGAAATCAATGACATACTTCCTCATGATGAAGATAACAATAGTGAAGTTTTCAAAACAACAAGCAATTTAGATTCTTCATTTCATTATGATGGTGACATTGGGTTTGAGCAGCAAATTGAGCCATTGGAGAGAAATGTTTTTGATGATATCAGCTTAAGTGATTTGGGAGTTGACTTATTCAAAGAATCTTCACTTCAAGAAGAGCATGAAAAACCTTTTCCTGTTGACCATCTCAATCAACCCCTTGCCATTTGGGATCCGGGTGTGTTGGCACCCAATTATGATAAAGAACCCGTATGGGATAAGTTTCCCTTTGATCCTGATGAAGAACAAAAACCAGATTGTATTGCAAACTATGGGGTGGCCATTGGAGGGGGAGTTGTCTTTGAAGAAGAAGATTGTTCAACAAAGTTCCATGATGATCTCTTTGAAGTGGTTGCAGCCACTAAAGGGGAATATGTGGTTACAAGAACTTTCCGAATAGTGGACAATTATGATTCGTTGATCAAGTTGGAGGCTACCATAAGGTTTGATCAAGAAGACATTGATAAGGAAGAAGAGCTTGATGACCATATGGCTCTTGAAGATGGAAGGTTGGAGGGAGTTACCCAACACAAATCTGTTTTATCAAGGCTTGAAGATAATTGCAAGCAACGGGTTGAAGACTTAGGGGAGTATGGTGCTTTCCAAGACATTGAGCATTCTCCGCTAGTGGGTGGTGAAGTACAAGAATGTTGGAGCAGCAATGATGGCAGCAAAGACAAGAAACCAAGTTCTGATTTCCAGTTGTAGCCTACCAGTAATTCACCATCTTCATATTTTCATGAAGGGAAATGTCAATTCAATGTGTCCTTTGAAGATGAAGTGTGTGCTCTATCGAGATTTGATCGCACACACAGTTTGATTGAAGGACTTATTTGGGAGGCTCAGTTGAAAGAGAGACAAAGAGGAGTGAAGGATGAAGTTGCTCTTCCCAATTTGCAACTTATCAGTGATTCTTTAGAGACCTTGAAGTTCGAGTACATGCACTTGATTGAAGATCGAGATCATGCCATTGAAGTTGCAAAGAAGACCATTTGTGCTTCTCAAGATAATGAAAGGGAGTTTGATGAACTTTCTCAGGAGCTTGAATCAACAAAGGACAAGTTGAAAGAAACTCAATTGGCTCTAACTGAGGTTGAAGACCAGTTTGCTGATTTCAAACTTTCCAAGAAGCAAGAAAATGCACATAGAGCCGAAGAAATCAAGCAAGTAATTGGTGAGCTTGATAGCCTTCGAGAGGAGTTTGATCTTGAAGGTTTCACAAGAAAGATTGAAGTTGTGAGTGCAGATTTGGATCGGCAAGATGAAAAGGAGGGCTTCCAAGTTTATGACAATCCTCTCTTTGATTTGCAAAAGGAGTCTTGTAGTGAAGTGACCAAGCATGAGGTTAAGTATAAACTCCAGTCTAATGGTGCTTTGATATCACTCCATGAGGATGTGCCATGTTTGTTGATTGGTAATGAATGGATAAGTGGACTTAAGGATGAAGATTTCACATGGGATGTGTCGAAGCAAGGTAATTTCAACATCCATGACATCAAGGTGTTGACAAGACAAGTCTTGATTGTTGTTGGTAACTTCATTACAGCAGCAAGGAGTGAAAATTTCAGACCTACTACTCATGAGGGATGGGAGAAAGGTGGACCCGAACTTGGTATTTGCACTATTGACAATCCATCCTTTGGGTGGAGTGATGTTTGGGCTCATTCTAGTCAGTTTTGGGAGTTGAATATGAAGTCACACCATGTTTCATACTCCAATGTTGTTGAAGCTTTCATGGTTAAGCTTCAAGGATACACTAGAAGGGACACCAGTTTCGTGAGAATGCACTTGGTTCTCACTAGCACTTGGGGATGCGTTGAGATTTCTTTGCATTGTGTTGAAAATCATTTTCAATTGGGTATCCGTGCTTGGGATCCTCAACTTGGCTTGATAGAGCTTATTACATTTGGAAAGGACTTTTGGAGGAATAAGGATCAAATTTCCAGATTTGTTGGTGTTGTTCCTTTCTTTTTCTGCCACTTGATGGTTCAGTTTGTTCATCAACAAATGGATTGGAGAGGAATTTTGAGTATGGGTTGGAAAGATGAACGATTGGTTGCTCTTGTGAGTGATTCTCAGCTAAGACAACGACAGGTTTTGAGACTCGAGCTTGCTGGTTTGAGGCAGACCAGCCACCTTACATGTGGAGTTTCTCTCATTCAGGAGAGTTGGTTCATCACTCCCGATCAAAGAAGTGGTAGTTTTCTGATGGAGATGGCTCTAGCCTGTTTTCCAACCACTTTGGAGGTTTGTAATGTAAACTCTGATGGTTTGCTTTCATCATTGGTTCAGGACAGCGAGCTATCCCATGCCTTGATTCTACATTTTGAGATTCTTAGGGTTGGAATTGTGAGAAATTTCTTCAGTCTTCATAGTTGTGCCATGATAATTCAGTTGAGGCATAGTGGATTCATGTGGAGTCATGAGTTTGAGTTTGATGAGTTCTTGCAAAGGATTGCTTTCCTCTTTGCAAGAAGTTTTAGAGAGGTCACATTTGCAATCGTGGCTATGTTAGATACCTTATGGAGGTATGCTGAGGATTACAGTTTTGAGTTGAGTAGACTATCTTCTCTATTGCCCAGGTTTGTGATAGATAGTGGCATTGTTGATATTGATGACTCAGAACGTTTTGGGCACTATGGTTTCCTTGTTGTAATCAGAGTAGTGCAGCATCGGCATGGTGGGTCCTCCTTCAGACGAACATGGGACCCTGGAGTTGCACTTGGTTTGGTTCAGATCAGTTTGAGTTTTTCTAGAGTTGTGGTGGCATTGCTTGAGGACAAGCAATTTCAGGAAGGGCGGACTGTAATGTCCCCATTTTTAGCACTACACTTTCCAGTGATTGATAGCCTATCCCCGGTGTGCTATCGGCGAGTCAGAGGCAGAATTAGGGTTTCCAGCTACTTGGTGGTTTCTTTTGAAGATTTGGGGGTTTGCATGTTGAAGTTTGGTTGTTTGCATTTTGGATTCCTTCTGGGTTTTCAGAGAGCTTCGCAGAGGTATGACATGCAACTGCGTCGGGCAACCTTTCCAAACTTACTATTTTTAGTAAGTTACGATGGCTACATCTTGGAGTTTGGGATTTTGGATCGCGGATTCTTTTTGGGTTTTCAGAGAGCTTCGCAATGGTTCGGTTTGCACATTGATCCGAGCAACTTGCTAAATTTACTATTTTTAGTAAATTCTATTTTTGGCAGTGGTCCTGATTGGCCTCAGTACAGCTGGCTTTCCTCTTCAGGCAGTTCTGTGGAAATGTTGATTTTTGGCTTCATGATGCAATTTTTGGGTGAGGAGTTATTTTAAATTAATAATGTTATATTTTCACTTTATCCCCTTAGCCTAGCATCACAACTTCAAGTTGTTTTTAAAAAGGGGGAACTTGAGGGGTGGACACCTCATGAGGAGTTATTTTTGATATTTCTAAAGTGAAAATGTCACCTTGGGAAATGGACGCCAATTTGGAGAGGAGCATTATTTTATTAAAAGAATTACTTCATTCTTGGAAAAAGGGCGACTTGGAGAAGTAATGAAATTGCATTTGAATTTGGATTCCAATTGAAGGGAGAAATTGAAATCAACTTGAAATTTGAATTTGGGTGCACTTTCTAGAGGCTTCTAGAAGATCATCACAAATCTATAAAAGGGAGTCACTTGTTCTTCATTTCTCATCCATGAAGAAATATATTGTTATGCTGCCGAAATGATGAGTGAGTTGCTTCGAGGAATGCACACCTCCTAGCTTGGCTTAGCTTCTTGCTTGAAAGATAGCAACTAGTTAAGATTATGGCTGTTCTTGACTCTTGAGAACAGATTGAGCACTTGAGATGGAGTTTTCTGAAGTTTTTGAGTCTTTTGAAGTTGCTGGTTATGCATAGCTGAAAGTAGTTTTTATTCATAGGTCATAGAATAAATTTTATATTGTTCTGGGTAGTTTTCATTTGTCATTGTCATCCTTGGGCGCCTCTTTTTGGAGAGTTTCAGATTTTAATATGTAGATTTGGATTTTATTTTGCAGAAGTTGCCCCTCTTGAGGCCGTTCTACTTCATCAGGCCTGACAAATGTTTAGATAATTCATTGAGTAGTTGTTGCAGCTATTTCTTGGTTATAAATTGGTCGCCATCTTCCTAGGAGTTCATTGCACTTGGTCTCATGTTATTTGGAGTAGTTATGAGAGAGTTATGAGCATTTTAGTGGGTCACAGTGTTGCTGGTCTGACATATCAGATTTTAGAAGTTTGTCATTTTGGGATTGGGTTTGTGTGGATTGAGTCATTTGGTGATAGGAGAGATATAACACATTATTGCAGCAATAAGACTCTTCAAATACAGTGTTATTTGCAGGAAAATATATCATTGTAAGGCTGTTACAGTAGTACTGTTCAGCCATCTTCATTCCTTGCAACTTTCTATTTCCCACGTTTGTGGAAGAGACTGGTCTTTGCTCAGTCTATTATAACTCCCACGTTTGTGGAAGAGATTGGTCTTGTTTAGTCTTTCTTTACTGCATTTCTCTTTCTATACTGCCCGCTGAAAAGTGGAAGGGGCTAGCAAGCCGCCCATTTACTTCTTGTTCTTGCATTGTAATAATCTGTAGAAACCCTAGGTTTCCCCCTGACACTGCTCTGACTGATATTTTAGGTTTTTCTGACGTTTTTCTGAAGTTTGTGATTTTTTTGCAATTTTTGTGTTTTCAATGCAATAATGAAAGTACGGCTTTTGACAGAAAATAATAATAAATTCCTAAAAATTCCAAATCTTCAATTCATTTGAGAAATACAATAAGAAATGATGGTGTTGCCTTTATTCATCAAATGTTATCCATCTAACAATGATCTGGTAACATGCATAAATAAATAATGAATTTTTATTGTGAAAAGAACCTGATTTTCTGGTACGGCTGAAGGTACAAATCAATATAGCAGAAATAAATATGGTCTCTTTCCTTCCTTCTGGCATGCACAAATTGATCAAATGGTATAGGCGCCTCCTTCAGAGCAAACTGGAACCCTCAGATAGATGCGTTGATTTTTATTTAATGAAGACGACTTAATGACAGAAGTACGGCCCTGACAGAGGTACGGCCTGTCAGAAATCTGAAATAAATGTGGTACGGCCTCCTTAAAAATGATGTCTTAGCCTCTGTGGATGATGCGCCAAGAAGGTTAGATGATCTCTGACACCAAACAACTGATAATAACTGAAGATGTAAATTCCTTTGAAGCTCTGTAGTTTTCTCTAAATAAGAAAACCTCTGTGGCAATAAATCAAGTGGTATTCCACACTCTCTGAATTGCTTTCCGTTGGAGATGGCTCGTTCCCCAAGGCAAACGAACATGAAACCCTAAGTCTCAGGCTCAGACCAAAATTGATCAGTTTCAAACTCAATAATCACATGATGCACAAATCCCAATGCAAAATCCTCAAATACACTGAAAAGTGCGATTCCCTTGAAAATAGGGTTTTAATTAATATTTGACTTTTAATTTTCTTATTTCTCCATAGTTCTCCGTCAAATATTTAAATCATATTTTAAATGTTAAACTGGCCCCCTTCATGATGGCGCACCCCTCAAAACAGTCACTTAAGTTATAATTTAAAATTATAACTTTATATTATAAACATTAATTAATTAATATTTAATCAATACGATCAAATATTAATATCTTCCTCGTTTCTAACCCGGCGACCATCCGTCCGATGTCACTAACTCAAGTGACTCCCCGATGCCGCCACACCATATCATGCAAAATAGTGTATCCACACCGCCGTGAACTCTTTAAAAATAGTACTCGCAAAACGCTCCAATCGAGCCGTGAATCGAAAGACACCGATCAAACTTAGCCGATCAAGTCGAGCCAAGTTCAAGTGACCCTCTATCCATTCTATCAGCCTACGAGGGTCATGTGATAGGCCAATCCTGTACTCTGAGAGATGTCACGAGAGATGTCACTGAGAAGGGGACATGACAGTCCGCCCCTCCCGAAATTGCTTGTCCTCAAGCAATCTCAATGCCGGATGCTGCAGAATCTCCTCACTCTCCCATGTCGCATCCTCAACCGGCAAATCTCTCCATTTCACCAGATATTCCCTGATAGTCCTCCGACGCAACTGCCTCTCCCTATACTCCAGGATGGACTCAGGTACTAGAATCAACTTACCCTCATCATCTAAGGGTGGTAACACTGCAGATGGTACAACACGATGACCCAACGCCTTCTTGAGGCGTGACACATGAAATACATTGTGTACCCTGCTCTCAGCTGGAAGCTCAAGCTCGTAAGCCACCTCGCCAACTCTCCCCAGGATCCTGAAAGGACCGTAATAGCGCGGCTTAAGCTTCTCTGACCCACTCTTCCTAAGAGTGGACTGACGGTAGGGCTGAAGCATGAGGTAAACCATATCACCAACCTCGAAATGCCTCTCCGTCCTCTTCTGATCTGCGTATTGCTTCTGCTGATTCTGGGCCTTTGCAATATTCTCCTTGAGAGCCCTCATAGTGTCCTGACTCTCCTGCAACCAACCTCCTGCACTCGGCACTCTACTGTCGCTCAATAACAGATCAAGGAAACTCGGCGCCTCATACCCATATAGCACCATGAAGGGTGACATCTGAATGGTCATATGGAATGTCGAGTTGTAGTAATACTCACACAAATGTATCCATTTGACCCACGCCTTCTGCTGCCCTGCTATGTAGTTCCTGAGATATCCCTCCACCCACTTATTAACTATCTCTGTCTGCCCATCTGTCTGTGGATGGTAACTGGTGCTCGGCGTAAGCTCGGTCCCGCAAAGCCTGAAGACCTCCTGCCAGAAGTTACTCAGGAACCGGCTATCTCTATCACTGACGATGCTCCGAGGCAACCCATGAAGTCTCAATATCTCTCGAAAGAACACCTCTCACACTGTAGAATGCGGTAAGTCGTGGTGATCGAAGAAGTGGGCATACCTCTGAAGTCGACCACAACCAATGCATATAAGGGCACAATCACGCTCTTGGGCTTTGTAGGCAAGCCCGTGATAAAATCCATCGACAGGCATTCCCACTTCCTGTCAGGAATCGGAAGTGGCTGTAGTAAACCCGCCGGGTGAGTATTCTCCTGCTTGTTCTGCTGACAAACAGGGCACTCACGCACATACTGAAGAACATCTCTCTTGAGACCTTTCCACGTGAACCTCTCCCGTATCTGCCTGTAAGTCTTGAAGTAACCGGAATGTCCTGCTGTGGGAATATCATGAAAGGCCCTCATAACCATGTTCTTCACCTCAGAACCGGGAATCAGAAATATCCTGTGCTTGTAAATGATCAAATCATTTACAAGTGTGTACCTGGTATCTACTGCTGATCCCTCGACAATGCTGGAGGCCCAACTGTCCTTGGCATACTCTGCCACTATCAAATGCCTCCAATCCTCTGCAATCTGAACCATAGTGCCCAAGTACGGTCTCCGTGATAATGCATCTGCCACTACGTTCTGAGTACCTTTGATATATGTAATATCAAAGTCATAAGCCTGCAGCTTGCTGACCCACTTCTGCTGTCTGTCGTTGAGATCTCGCTGCCCTAAAATGTGCCTAAGACTGTTATGATCAGTCTTGATGCAAAACTTGCTGCCAACAAGATATTGCCTGAATTTAGCTAAGGCATGCATAATCGCGAGCATCTCCTTGTCGTATATGCTATACAACCTCTCGGGTCCTCTGAGCTTGCGGCTCTCATAGACTATCGGGTGCTTGTCCTGCATAAGCACCGCACCAATGCCCTCACCTGATGCATCACACTGAAGCTCAAACGGCTTCGTAAAGTCCGGCAGTGCCAAAACAAGGCAAGTGGTCATCAACTCTTTGAACTTCTCAAAACACTCCTGTGCTTCGGAAGTCCAAACAAACGCCCCCTTCTTCATCAAATCTGTCATCGGGGCTGCATGTCGTGAATAACCATTCACGAATCTGCGGTAGAATCCACACAAACCGAGAAACCCTCTCAACTGTGTCAGGTTCGCCGGTGTGGGCCAATCAACAATGGTGCGGATCTTCTCAGGATCCATACGCACTCCATCCGCACTGATAATATGACCAAGGTATAACAATTCGGTCATCCCCAAATCGCACTTGGATTCCTTGGCGTACAAGGACTCCCTCTCCAAGATGCTCAATACAGTCTCTAAATGAGCCAGGTGCTCCTGCCAAGTCCGACTGTATATCAGAATGTCATCGAAGAAAACCAACACAAACCTCCCCAGCAAAGAATGAAATACTGCTTCATAGTAGATCAGCAGGCTGGCAAGCAAGTAGTGAGCCTTAAAATGGCATCACTACTAACTCGGGAAAGTGCCCACAATGCCATCTCAAGGTCGCCTTTCCTATGTCCTCCGGCCACGGACTCTAACTGGGTGGGATAACCCCGACCAGAATCACCTTTCGTGGAAATAACATGCTCCACAGTTTTCCATCAATCAACTCATCTATCCCTGCATCTGCACTGTTTTTGATTGTCCTCTTATTCAGGACCCTGTAATCAATGCACATGCTCAACGTTCCATCCTTCTTCTTCACCAATACAACAGAAGAAGCGAACGGCGACTTACTAGGTCTAATGTGACCCATAGCCAATAACTCCTTTATGGTCTTCTCAATCTCATCCTTCAATCTTTTCGGATGCCTGTAAGGAGTTATCATGATGGGTTTTGCACCCTCCTCGAGCTCAATAATATGCTCTATCCCTCTATCTGGAGGTCTACCTGGCGGAATATCACTAAACACCTTATCATGCTTGACTCTGATCTTCTGAATGTCCGGATGATACTCTGTCTTTTGCTGTCCCTCCTGTAAAGGTGCTAAATGACACTCGGCAGCCCACTCTACCATGTCATGACGCATGAGCCGCTCCATTCGGCGAAAGGAAATTGTTTTAAGGTCGCTGTCCCGTATTGCCTTAAGAATGTGAGTCTTCCCGTCGACCTCAAAACGTATTTCCATATCCTTGAGACGAAGTGTGACCTCCTCCAGTGAGTGCAACCACTTCATTCCCAATACTAAATCGATGTCTCCCATATTGACAACATAATAATCTGCCTTGAACTCATAGTTGTTCAAGCGTAATGGAAGATCTCTAATCATGCGTTCGCATCTCAAAGTGTACCCATCCGCCACTTTGACTCGGATGCCCTCAAACTCCTCTGTGATAAGCCCTCGTTTTTCAACGAACCTAGCATCAATAAAATTATGCGTAGCTCCTGTATCCAATAGGGTAATGACCCTCTGACCTGCTAATACACCACGGAGCCGGAAGGAACCCTCCTGCTGAATGCTAGACAATCTGCCCTCCTGTATCTGAAGCTCGGGCTCTACTTCCACTCTATGCTCTGGAGTCTCTGTCTCTGACTCATCTGAATGCTCAGGCTGCTCTGAATTTTCTGATTCTGAGTCTTCATAGTATGCCCACATAACACGATTCGCCTTGCCCTTAGGTCTTAGAGGGCAATCGTGATTGGCATCATACGGTCTCTTGCAGTAAAAGCATAACTTTTTCCTGCGAAGGTCATTCAGGGCCTCACGATCCAAGGGTGGGAAGGCTGATTTCCCCTTCGAATCGTTTCTATAATCTGATCTGTTTTTGTTATAATCAGGTTTATCATTGTTTTTATTAAAGCCCTTGTTATCTCGGAATGATGAAGAACCTCTGGAGTTAAATTTATTTGCTGGGGCTGCGAACTCCATGTTACGTGCCTTCCTCATCGCCTCCTGTAATGATGGAGGATCAAAGGCTTTTATCCAGCCTTTAAGTGGTTCTGTCAAACCCTCCATAAAGAGAACTACCAACCGCCTCTCAGATATGCTCGGAACCATGACGGATAGTCTCTGAAAGTCGCTGATGTATGTCTCGAGATTGCCACTCTGCCTCAACTGTGCCAAATCTCTGAAGTAAGTTTCTGGATCCTTCCTATCAAATCTCTCAACCAACCTGTCTACGAACTCCTGATATGAAGTGATCCTATCATGATGTAGCGTCACCATACCGTGATGCCACCAGTCATAAGCTACTCCCTCGAGGTGCAGCGTAGCGTAACGGATAGCGTCTCTCTCAGCCATCGGACGCAAGGTAAGGAATGTATCAAGCTTGCTAATCCAAGCTTGGGCTGTCATCTTCCCACTCCCATCAAACATCACTAGATTCAACCTGTTAGTTGCATGTTTGAGGTCATTATTCTGCTGTCGGGGGCTCCAGTCCTGACGAGCCCTATTGTGTTCACGCCTCTGTGTGATAAAACGGTCAAAAGTGATCCGTTCTCTAACTGCAGGAGGTATCAACTCCCACTCCTCGTTTGCTGCCATAAGGTTATCAGCAAACAAATCATCCCGATCCTCCTCTGGCATAGCCTCATCGGGATCCTGTCTCGTGAACGTAGGCCTTGTAGGCCTATCAGCTGTCCGTGACACTGTCCTAGGTGCTCTCCGTGACCCAGCATCACTCCTGTCATCGTCACGATGTGGTGACGGTCTCCTCGAAGTCCCTAATCTCTGCAGTGCCTGTGCTACCTGCTGTAATACATCGTCAGATCGACGTTGTCCTGCACGAAGATCTCTGAGTGTGAGTAAGACCTCAGGATCATCCTGATCTCGGTTGTTCTGAGGGATATCTGTCCGAGGTATATCTGTTCTCTCAGCCCTATCATTCCTGTCAGCCATGATCTCCGGCTGCCTGCTCGAACTGCGTTGCCTTTCAATCAAGGCACGTCTGCGTGTATAATACCTGTATGTGTCAAAATCCTCTGGCTGCATGTGATGGCCAAACCCTAGGATGGCAGGATCAAGCTCTGATACCACTGTAGAAACCCTAGGTTTCCCTCTAACACTGCTCTGATTGATATTTTTAGTTTTCTGACGTTTTTCTGAAGTTTTGTGGTTTTTTTGTAATTTTGGATTTTTCAATGCATTTATGAACAGTACGGCTTTGACAGAAATTTATAATAAATTCAATAGAAATTCTAAATCTGCAATTTACTCAAGGAATACAATAAGAACTAAAGGCGTTTCCTTTATTCATCAAATGATCTTCATATACAAATGATCTGACAACATGCAAGACAAATAATGAATTTTTATTATGAAAAGAACCTGATTTGCTGGTACGGCTGAAGGTACAAATCAGTACGGCAGAAATAAATATGGTCTCTTTCCCTCCTTCTGGCATGCACAAATGGATCAAATGGTATTGGCGCCCACTTTGAAGCAAACTGGAGATCTCAAATGAAGGCGTTTATTTTAATTTGAAGAGTACGGCCCAGGGACAATGGTACGGCCCTGTCAGAAGTACGGCCTGGCAGAAACAGTCTTTTAATTTGTACGGCCTCCTCAAAGTTGATGTCTAAGACTCTGAATATGGGCCCCAGCCAATGACTGATCTCTGGAAACAAATACTGAAGGAAACCTCTGACTAATAGTAAACTCTGAAGCTCTGTAGTTTTCTCTGAGTAAGAAAACCTCTGTAGGCAATAAATCGAGTGATATTGCACACTCTCTGAACTGCTTTCCGCTGGAGATGGCTCGTTCTCCAAGGAATCGAACGTGAAACCCTAAGTCTCAGGCTCAGACCAAAAATTGATCAATATCAAATTCAATAATCTCATAATGGGCTCAATTCCCAAGGCAAACCCTCAAATACACTGAAAAGTGCGATTCCCTTGAAAATAGGGTTTTAATGAAATATTCATATTTTAATATTTTCACTTCTCCATAGTTCTCCACTGAATATTCAAATATTATTTAAATGTCAACTGGCCCCCTTTCATGATGGCGCACCCCTCAAGGAATAAACACTTAAGTTATAATATTAAATTATAACTTTATATTATAAACGTTAATTAATTAATATTTAATCAATATGACCAAATATTAATATCTCCCTCGTTTCTAACCCGATGATCAATCCGTCTGATGCTGACGAACCCTGAAGTGTTTCCTGATGCCGCCACAACCAAACTGCTAAAAATAGCAGTGGTCCCACACTGCCTGCCAAGAACTGCTAAAAATAGCAATTCTACAAAATGTCTCTGATTGAGCCAGAACGAAAGACAGCTGATCAATCCCTGCTGACTGAAGCTGAGCCAAGCTCCGAAGTGACCCCCTATCCAGTCCATCGGCCTACGAGGGTCGTATGATAGGCCAATCCTGTCGTCTGAGAGATGTCACTGAGAAGGGGACATGACATTTTCTTTGTCAGTGGATGCAAGATAGCCAACTCTTCGAGGAAAAGGGAAACATCATAAAGGAGAGGACGTAACCAAAAAGAAATCATGAATTATCATTATGTCGTAAGCCAGTGTAAGAAGGGCTTAAATTAAATCATTACCTTCGTCAAGAGTTTCAATAATTAAGTACATTGTATTTTTTAAATAAAGTCAAATAATTAAACAAGGCATTGGCCACCCCTCATGCTCATTGGGAACCTTTCATCTTTCTCTCGAATTTAATAAAAGAAATTGCATATTCTTTGGAACCGCCACCTTACCAAGAAGAGGGTCCATGCATGGACGTTACATGCATGAGATCAGTCTTTGAGCTTATTTTTCTCTTGGCGGATTCATGCTTAGGCTTGGCCGATGTTCTATCCAACGAAGCTTTTGGTTTTCCTATCGAATTCTTATCTCTGCATTATCGTACCACCTTGGGGCTGCGAACCATCTATGTTGTTGAATGCGAATTCATGGGGAAATGTTTTTCTGAATTTATTTCATCATTATCTTGAAGTTCTCTTAATCCTCATATCTGAACTCCTCCTTTTGTCCTCTTCTACTACGGCTTGTGTTTGATAATCTATTTGCGGCATAAGGAGATGTGTGGAGACATCAAACTTCAGTCGACTAGCTTGAGGTCACTGCCGAATCTTGCAGCTTGTGGAGGAGCCTCTCTGGAATAGTTTTCTCAGAGCAGCCGATCTTTGAATTAGTCCTTGTTAATTCTCAGGCGAGTATTTGATGCCTTGGTATTGTTGCATTGCTTGTAATTTCTATTCTTCTCCTGGAGTTTGAAACTTCTATGTTATTTTCTGCATATGTTGGTATTGTTACAACAAATTTCTTACAATACTCCATGCGTACACTCCATGTATATGTTATGCTTCACTTATTCTGTATATTTAGATGTTTTAGAAGTCTTCAACATATTTACTTCATGCATACTCTTCCCATGTATGCTTGTGTTTGATTCATGCCTCATGTGTATTCGAGTGCAATTCAAGACCTGCATGTATAGATGTTCACAACACTGAAGCCTTTGTATTCAAGTGCATTTGATTGTATGCCTTGTGACTTATGTATTCAAGTGTACTTTAGTGTGACTCATGTGTTAAAATGCTTTCAAGTGTATACTGTGTGATTGATATTCATATACAATACCTGGTATTCATGTGTATATCTTGCGACTTGTATACATTCACACTTCGCAACTTATGTGTATTCATGTGCCTGTTTCATCACGGAGGTGTCTTCAAACAAGATCACTCTATGTGTGTTTATGACCACTTTATGCTTAAGAATTATGAAGATTGTTGAAACTTTGTCTATCAAAATGCTTCTTGAGCTGAGGAGGTGTAACTATTGAAATGTAAAGATGTTTGAAGTTTTGATTGCTTGAGGACAAGTAATCTTGGGCAGGGTGGACTGTCATGTCCCTGAAATAGAACACTAAAATATAAAAATAACTAAACATTGAAATACCAATAAATAGATAAAATAAATAAATAACAAAAATACATATTAAAAATGTAAATACACATATTAATCATTTAATATATATAAATAACATAATATAATATTATGCTTATGAATATAAATATATTAAATAGAATGTAAAAACAAATATATATAAATTGAATAACCAATAAGTATAAATATATTAAAATAAACATGTAAGAACAATATAAAATAATGATCATTGAAATATACATTCAACAAGAAACATAAAGAAGGCTGAGCAATTAATCATAAAGGTTGTCGCTGATTAGAAAGGCAGCAAACAAGACTCACGTCCCTCCAAGAAGGAAAGAGCATGACCCTCCATGGAAGCTTATCTCTTCTCCAACGAGAGGAGGCTGTAAGAAAAGAGGAGATAAGAAGTGAGGGGCATTGAATAGAAGAGAACCAAAGGTCATTACAAAGTGGCTAATATAGTGGCGGATATAGGTCTTCAAAGGGATCATATCAATCTCCAGGCAGTCGTCCTAAAGCTCTCCCAGCCACTGAAAGTCAAAAGTTAAAGGGAGTTGTTCAATGTGGCAAATAAAGTCTATGTGGGAATAGGACAAAGGAGAGCAAATCACCCGTGCACAAAGTCGAGCTTGTTGCTCAAGTCACCAAACATAGCTGTCTGAGGCGTCATTTAGGAGGTCTGAAATTCATGCGATTCATACAATAGCTCAATATCATTTCATATTAGACTATTGAGAAGGCTGTAGCATTCTGAGTTGCACTCCATTTCACTACATCAGTCGCTGCCAGTAAAACAAGAATGAACATTTCTGTATAACTAAATATTCATAATAAATCTAAAGGTCAGAATATCATTGCCTTGTTCAGTATTAGTACTTTCAGTCACTTACAACATTATTAGAACTTTGACACTGCATCTTGAAGTCATCCCATGAACCAGAAATCGAATTATAAGCTGAGATCAGTTGGAAGTTAAGTGTTTGACAAAATTACAAGGCAGCCAACAAATATTTTAAAGGCCAAAATAGCCAGGTTCGTTACTATGATTAACAAATAGGTTGTACATATAATATATTTTAGCATATTATGATTTATTAATATATTTGAATATATTAGGATGGATAAGTATATTGAGAGTTGGAATGACATGTAACAATTGATGAGTACATTTAGACATGTATACATATATATATAGGTGGACACATACACTATATATACCAGATAATATATATACTATATTACTTACGACTATCCAATAATGATGCTTGTAGTAATTATTGAGCCTTATAAGTAATAATGACTCTATTCATCCACTATGATTGTTAAATGGTATAAATAAGTTCCATCTATGGATCTTGAAAGATGATTAATATCTAATGTATTAACGAAATATAGTATAGATGAATCATTCATAGTAAGTGATAAGGAGGAAATGAATAATCCTTTGACAAGAATGAAACGCTTATATTATCTTCAAGTTGTTATTACTAAAATTTATTGATCTCTAATGTTTCTAATGTCTCTTTGAGAAACACTTTGACGCAAAACTCAAGTTTACGTGCTTCCACTAGAAAGGGGTCATTACAAGTGGTATCAGACCAACTTTCCTGCCATCCTGTGAAAATAGTGTATGCCAACTTACCTAAGGCAAAGGTATACTCTATAAACATATAGAAACACATTCTGATTTATGCAGATCACGTATGTCCTGTAACCATTGAATGTAATCACTTGTTGTTGACATTCGTTATCCTTATCATAGCTACTGTATGTAAGGGTAAAATAAGTATTAAGATATGTGTATGAATAGAAAAATAGATATGTTGTTAATCTGCATATCTGTGATTAGTCATTTGTTTGTACTAGTATGGTCCATGGGTCATATCCCTCCTAAAATTGTGAGATTTTGAATAGAAACAGTGATATTATTTTCACAAATAAATATACTTAAATATATGATGATTGGTAAATATATAATTTACGCATGATAATATTTGTCTAATTGATGTTATTTATTATCATGTCACTATTATAGTATTGCTAATATGTTATTTTGAATTGGACAACTAACAATGTCATGATGATCTATTTCATCATAATTATAGTGTATGGTAACCACATAAAACGACTATGGAAGGCTAAGAAAGAAAGGCTAATTACATCCCTGAACCCCCAGCAATATTGAAGACAATTATGATCTATCATTCTATTGAAACATAGTATAAGAAGGCAGCATCATCGGTTGGGAAAATAAGAAGTTTCTGTAGATCGAAGAGGCAAGTGTAAGAGACCAGGTGTCTCTCAACCTGACACTGTCTGAGAATACTGAGTTTAATAGTTTGTTTTCTGTATTTTGATTTTTTGTAGGTTTTTGCATATAAGGAGAAAATGCGATTGTGCAAGGAAATGACTGGAAAAATAATATAAAATACTAGATGCATATAAACTACAGAATATAGATCAAATCTCGATGCCAGAGGGTTTATTGATCATTCTGAATGATTACACTGCGATTTAATCAACATGCAAAGAAAAAGGCAATAACATTTATTGTGAAAACCTGGTTATTGCAGCCGCCATGAAATGATGAAGAATAGGTACAGCTAGCTTCAGAACTCAAATCTCCAGCCTCAGAAACGATGAAATAGCTCCAGAAACCCTAGGCGTCCACTTTGCAAAAGACAGAAGGTAAAAAGGCAAAGCGATTTACTCTAGAGATGAAGTACGGCCCTGGCTGCAGCAATGTACAGCCTGTACTAACAAGAAGGAAATCTGTACCTTCTTGGAAAGTGTGCCAAACCACTGGGAAAGGATCTCAGTTAAGTCGCCGCAGTAGCTGATGAATAATCTCCTTCAAAACTTTTCCTGAATCAAATCAATAAGCACAACTGTAACCTTTGAATGAAGTCACCCTGTTTGAAAATCTTCAACTGATATTTCACAGTCTCAGTATGTCAGATCTTGAAGAGGGAACGTTCCTCAAAACCTGTTGATCTGCAGAAACCCTAGTTTCTCAAACCCCAATGCTCTCAGAGAGAAAAGATAACAAATTCGAATAATCAACATATGAGTTCGATTTGCCTTCAGCTGAATATATAAGTTCTCTCAAAAATTCAACCCTTTCTCAAAAATCAATTAAAATGCATTTAATAATATTAATTTGCCTCCTTTTGACTTAGGCAATAATATTAAAATAATGGCGTCCCCTTTTAATGAATAAATAATTATTCATTATAATAATAATTCTCCTTTATTATAAAGTATTAAATACTTTATAATATGCCATTAATCATTAATATTTTAATATATCATTAAAGTGACTTTATAACATAAAGTCAAAATAATAATTATTTAATAATCATTAAATGCTCCATTATTCTCCATCTGCTCATCAAACTGTCAAACTGGGTCGAAACTGAGCTAACCAGCTAAACCAGGTGCCCTGCCCAAAATAGCAGCTCCCACCTGCCTAACTTACTATAAATAGTAAGTATCTGTAAACCACTCTGAAAGTGTCTGCAAAGGCCCAAACCTGACTCAACTGCTGGAGTGATGTTCCCAACGCTGGATAACTGCCTCAAGTGATCCTCTAAACACTTCTACCAGCCTACGAGGATCTGAATAATAGGTTAACCTCTAACACAACGGTACTGCCTAGGAAGGGGACATTATAGTCCGCCCTCCCTAAAATTGCTTGTCCTCAAGCAATCTCAGCTCTGGATGCTGTAAAATCTCCTCTAACTCCCAAGTAGCATCCTCAACCGGCAAGTCTCTCCATTTGATCAAATACTCTTTGATAACCCACCTCTGAAGATGTCTCTCTCTAACATCGAGGATGGCCTCAGGCACCAATATCAACCACTGAATGCCAAGGACAGCATCTGTATCTCCAATATTAACCACATAGAAGTCATCCTTGACTTCGTAATTGCCCAATTGCATGGACATGTTTGGAATCTTCTTGGTGCATGAAATGTGAAACTCATCAGCAACCATAACTCTGAAGCCTTCAAAATCTTCTGTTTGCAGTCCTTTCTTTGCCACCACAACTTCATCAATGAAGTTATATGTTGCCCCAGTATCAATCAAAGCAACGATTCGCTGCCCTTTAATCATCCCTCGAACTTTGAAAGACTCATTCTTTTGGAAGCTCGAAAGTTGAGCCAATGCACCTCCACTTCCCTTTTCGTTTTCAGACTCTTCTGGAGCTCTTTCTTCTTCGCTGTCCTCAAAATCAGTCCGCTGATCTGAAAAATCAGAATTGCTTTCTTCAGCTGTATAGAATTCAATTTGATGAATTTTGGCTCCTTTTGGGCAAACATGATCTTGGGACCATTTTTCCCAACAACGGAAACATAACCCCTTTCTTCGGAGTTCATTGATAGTCTCTAGATCCAATCTTGTGCCCTGAGGTTTCTGCTGTTTGAACTCCTTATGGTGAGGTCTTTGATAAGGCCTTTTCCCTCTATCTCCTTTGTGAAATGATGGCTTGGAATGGAACTTCACTTTGGGAACAGCCCACTCCATGTTTCTTGCTTTCTTCATTGCCTCCTGTAGGGAAGGTGGATCAAAAGCTTTAATCCAACCCTTGAGTGGCTCCATCAATCCTTCACTGAATAGGATCACTAATCTTCTTTCTGTGATTCCAGTGACCATTACTGAAAGTCTTTGGAACTCAGCTATGTAGGCATCAACTGTGCCATACTGCTTCAACTGTGCCAACTCCCTGAAATGTACTTTTGGGTCCTTCTTCTCGAATTTGTCAATGAGTCTATTGGTAAACTCATCATAGGTAGTGATAGACCCATGACCTAAAGTGACTAGGCCATGGTACCACCACTCATGCGCTACCCCATCTAGGTGTAGCGTAGCGAACTTAATCGCTTCTTCTTCAGCCATTGGTCTAAGAGCCAGGTAGTTGTCTAGCTCCTGTATCCAAGCTCGAGCAGAACTGCTATCACTTCCATCAAAGTGGGGAAGCATAACCTTGTTGATAGCTTGATACAAGTCCCCTTGTACTGGTGTTCTCCTTTGTTCATAGTTCCTCCCTTTACCCCTATTCTTCCTCCTAAGCTCCATGAAATCGTTGAAGGACATGTCTAGCTTGACTTCATCAGGAAGAGTTTCATACTCAGTACGGCCTATTCTCAGCTGCTCCAAAAATGAAGCATTTTCTTCAGGCTCTGGATGTGGGTTTACTGGTGCCAAAAACGTGGGTTTGAATGGTCTAGCAGAGATGTATGTGCTGCTTGCTGAAGGTTGGACAACATGTCCATTGTGCTGGTTGGAAGCACTGTGTTCCCCGGTATGCCCTGGATTGTTCTGTGGAGGGTTCTGACCCAATTTCCCCGACATGAGAGAAACCATATCTAACAAAGCATCCATCTTCCTATCGAACCCTTGTCCTGGATTGGATGTCCCTTCTATACCTTTTCCACTGTCACCTCTGTTGCCAAAACTTCTTTCATTGCCACCAGAACTTCTTTCATTGCCACCTAAAGTCCTTTCATTATCCCCCATTTCTGTTTCCTGTGAAGACTCCCAATTAGCCCTCAAAACCTCTGATGCTGTCTGACCTTCTGGAACCTGATACAACTGTTTCTGAATGGTATCCCTCTTGTATACCCTTGCTAAGTATCTCTGCTCTCTGTCACTCATAGAAGGTTGTTTTCACAGGATGGCAGGATGCATGGCTCTGATACCACTGAAATATACCGAGCCAAATTTTTTCGAATTTTCAATTGCAAGTTACAATTAACAAGCACCCGTTAAGGTTAGCTCATAAACCAAAACGATGCTGAAAGCAACTCTAACCAGAATGTACACCAGGATCCCGATGTGGGCAAGGTGTGAGCATCGGTCAGAGGATCTTAAAGGAAATGCTAAAACAAGAACTCTAACCAAGAAATGCGTCGGCGAACGACGGGCATATGGTCAGAGGATCCCTATCTATTGCAATACTGAAAATAACTCAACACCAAGTATGTGCTACTCAATCCATGATGGAGATGAGGCGACCATATGGCGGAGACTTATGAAATTACTATGCAAATCAAGTAAACAGGCAGCAAGCCAGCCTCTTCCACTTATTCAGTGGGCAGTTACAAATATGAGATTAGCAAGAAAGTGAAAGATGCTGACAGTACTATTGTTCAGCTTACAATATCAGAGATTTATCTGTTAAGCACAAGATATGAGTGTCTTCAATAATGCAACAATGTATAATGCTATCCTTAAATCCTCTCAATGTCAATCCTTCCAAACCAAACTCAAATGAAGTATTCTATGCACGCTGTTATAACAGAGTAAGGACTGAAAACTGTTAACCAGCAATACAGTAGTTCAATGATATGCTCACAAAACACTCACTACTCACCCAAAATGCATGAAAACTGATGCAAACAACTCCTATGATGAAGGCGCCTATGATGAAGACACAAAACAGAACCTAAATGCTGTTATTTATTTTCTGCACAAATCCCAAGGCATCAAGAATGGTACGGCTTTATGAGGGGGGCGATTTTCTTCTTAAAATTCAAGCTCTTCAATATAAAATCTGCAAATTGGTGCAAAGGGGCGCCCACCCTAGACAAGAAGAAATAAGTAACACCCAGAATGATATCTTTTTGTATTTTTGAAATATGAATGAAAACTACAGTCAGCTATGTTCTCAGCAACTCCAGAAAATAACATGAAAATGTAAATAACTGAACTACAAATGCATTAACTCACAACAAAGCAATTCTCACTACAAAATTCACTCAAACAAGCAAACCTCTCCACTAGGTGCTGTCTCACAAGCACGAAGTTGAGCCTAGCTAGGAGGCATTCATTCCTCGAAGCAATCCTCTCACCATTTCGGCAGCATAACTTTACTCAAGATGTTGGATGATGAAAATGAAGACCAAGACCTCCTTTTATAAACTTGTGATGACTTTCCAAAAGCTTCTAGAAACCCTAACTTTCAAATTTGAATTTTCACCTTTCCCTCCAAAGATGGCGTCCCTTTTGTCTTGATGCAATTTTGACTTTTTAATTTAAAAATAATCTTTCACCAAAGATGGGCGTACCTTTTCAAGCAATTGATATTGAACCTTAAGGAAATATAAAAATACCTTCATGAGGCGCCACCCCTCAAAGTCCCCTTTTTAAGAACAACTTAAGTTGTTTTCACTAGACCAAGGGGTCACAATATTAAAATATAACTTTAAAAATATAATATTTTAAATCAACTGGACAAATCTCACCAAAAATGCTTCCCAAGGTCAAGATTGATCAAACCAACTGAAATGTCTAAAGATGAGAGCCAACCGTGCCGAAGCCAACAGGACCACTGCCAGAAATAGAATTTACTAAAAATAGTAAATTCGTGAAAGTGCTCAGAATGCCAAGAAGAACACATCACCGAAAAGCTCACGAAAAACCCAGAAGGAATCCGCAGTTCAATCACCAATCCGTGAGCACAAGAAACCACCAACCAAGAAACCCTAATTTCACCACCGAGAAGCCTACGGGTCTCACGAATAGGCCAACGGTCAACAGAAGAAGTCAAGCACGAGAAGGGGACATTACAAAGGCATAACCAAGAACTCGAAGTGACCGCAATGGCATCTGAAGGCAGTTTTCTGTATGTCCTGCTCCCTCATCTGAATCTGATGGTACCCAGATCTCAAGTCAATCTTCGTGAAGATAGCATCGTGCAACTCATCAATCAACTCATCGATGCAGGGTATCGGGTACCTGTTCTTAATTGTCTTCTTATTGAGTGGCGGTAATCTATACACATCCGAAGTGACCCATCCTTCTTCACCAATACGACCGATGAAGCAAAAGGTGACTTGTTGGGTCTGATATGCCCCATAGCCAACAGCTCATTGATTGTCTTCTATCTCATCCTTGAGCCGTTTCGGATGCCTGTAGGGTGTAATAATAATGGGCTTCGCACCCTCCTCCAACTCGATAATGTGCTCAGTGCCTCTGTCTGGAGGTCTGCCAGGTGCAGTGTCGCTAAACACTTTAGAGTGTTTAGTCCTCAGTATCTGAATGTCTGGATGGTACTCAACCTTCTGCTGCTCCTGTTGTGCTAGCAATAACATACACTCGGCAACCCAATCAACCATATCATGACGAATGAGTCTCTCCATCCGACTGTACGATACCATCCTCAGATTACTATCTCTAATGGCCTTGATGACATGAGGTTTCCCATTTACCTTGAACTTCATCTCCATATCCCGTAGATTGAGTGTGAACTCACCCGAATCGTGAAGCCATGCCATCCCTAACACCACATCAGTATCTCCCATATTAACAACATAGAATTCAGTCTTGAACTCATAGTTGTTCAGCGGCATCGGAAGATCTGTTATTTTTCTATCACATTTGAGGGTGTACCCATCAGCCACCTTGACTCGAATACCCTCAAACTCCTCTGTCTGTATACCTCGTCTCTCTACCAACCGTGCATCTATGAAATTATGAGTAGCACCAGTGTCGAGTAGAGTGATTACTTTCTGACCTGCTAGGAGCCCACGAAGTCTAAAGGATCCATCCCTCTGAAGACTAGTCAAATGTGCCTCCTGTAGCTTCCTTCCTCCCTCATTTTCACCGTCATTTTCAGACATTTCATCATTTGAATGCTCTGAATCAGCTTGCTGGTCTGACAGATCAAATTGCTCTTCCCCCTCATAAAACCACTCCATCTGGTTATGTTTCACCTTGGGACGAAGAGAGCATACATGTTTCTCATCATAGGGTGCCTTGCCCCAAAAACATATTTTTTTCTTACGTAAATCATTTAATGTTTCCCTGTCAAATGGTGGTGCATTATGTCTCTTAGGATCAGGTGGATCCCTCTTTCTATCAAATGGCCTATTCCTGTCAAATGACCTATTAGGCCTCGTATAGGGTGTCGAGCCTGAAGTGAACTTGCTGCGAGGTGTTGCAAGCTCCGTACTACGTGCCTTCCTCATGGCCTCCTGAAGAGTAGGAGGATCAAATGCCTTGACCCAACCTCTCATAGGCTCCATCAAACCCTCGACGAAAAGAATAACAAGTCTCCTCTCTTAAATGCCTGTCACCATAACTGCAATTCTCTGAAAGTCACCGACATAGGCATCCAAACTACCTGTCTATCTGAGCTGAGGTAGCTCCCTGAAGTAGAGTTCTGGATCCTTCTTGTCAAAGGGCTCTATGAGCCTGCTGGTGAACTCCTGGTAAGTAGTAACTGCATGATGGCCAAGTGTGTACATGTCGTGATGCCACCAGTCATGCGCCAACCCATCAAGATGCAATGTAGCAAACTTAATGGCCTCGTCCTCCTGCATAGGTCTCAGTGATAGGTAATTGTCCAACTTTTGGACCCAAGACCTCGCCGAACTCTTATCAAACCCATCAAAGTAAGGAAAGGTGATCTTGCTAACTGCATACTGTAAATCTCTGTTCACCTGTGGCTGTTGTTGCTGGTACTAAGGAGTCCTGCAATCAAATCTACCTCCCCCTCTAGGTTTATGTACATCCATAAACTCATGAAAAGTCAAAGCCTGCCTGATCTCAAGTGCTAATGACAAATACTCACCATGAAATCTAGTCACATCTGCCACCGACATGCCATTCTGTGGCTGAAACTCCTGATGATGACCCTGTTGCTCTGCCTCCGGAGTCGGAGGTGGTGTCTCTCTAGGTATGAATGTAGGTTGTCCAAGCCTACGCTCATGATAGATAGGTGATGACTGTCGCAGTGTCGATACCAAAGGCCGGTCCATGCCTACAGTCCTGCTTGACTGTCCTATCTGAATATAGTGCGGCTAGGATGGAGTGTACTGTCTCATAGTGCCCATCAACTGGGACATCATGTCCATAATATTGTCGTGCCTGCGTCTAAACTCATCAGTAATATCACCTTCTGCATGCGCTTTCCCTGAACCCCTATGTGTCTCTACAGGAATCTCATGATTTGCCATCAATGTTGTGACACTATTCTAACTGCTATTGGAACTGGATCTGTGACTACCCAGAACCCCTGATACTGTCTCACCTTCAAGAATAGGTGGACCTGTCCAATCCTCAACTCTGCCTGTTCCTCTACCCTTAATGTAGGAAATGATATCTCTACTCATGAAAAAGCATCGAAAAAGCAAACTTCACAATGAAAAAAGCAACTGAAAAAGCACGGGATGGCAGGAAAACTGTGCTTTGATATCACTGTAAGAGACCAGGTGTCTCTCAACCCGACACTGTCTGAGAATACTGAGTTTAATAGTTTGTTTTCTGTATTTTGATTTTTTGTAGGTTTTTGCATATAAGGAGAAAATGCGATTTTGCAAGGAAATGACTAGAAAAATAATATAAAATACTAGATGCATATAAACTACAGAATATAGATCAAATCTCAATGCCAGAGGGTCTATTGATCATTCTAAATGATTACACTGCAATTTAATCAACATGCAAAGAAAAAGGCAATAACATCTATTGTGAAAACCTGGTTATTGCAGCCGCCATGAAATGATGAAGAATAGGTACGGCCAGCTTAAGAACTCAAATCTCCAGCGTCAAAAACAATGAAATAGCTCCAGAAACCCTAGGCGTCCACTTTGCAAAAGACAGAAGGTAAAAAGGCAAAGCGATTTACTCTGGAGATGAAGTACGGCCCTGGCTGCAGCAATGTACAGCCTGTACCAGCAAGAAGGAAATCCGTACCTTCTTGGAAAGTGTGCCAAACCACTGGGAAAGGATCTTAGTTAAGTCGCCCCAGTATCTGATGAATAATCTCCTTCAAAACCTTTCCTGAATCAAATCAATAAGCACAACTATAACCTCTGAATGAAGTCACCCTGTTTGACAATCTTCAACTGATATTTCACAGTCTCAGTATGTTAGATCTTGAAGAGGGAACGTTCCTCAAACCCTGTTGATCTGCAGAAACCCTGGTTTCTCAAACCCCAATGCTCTCAGAGAGAAAAGATAACAAATTCGAATAATCAACATATGAGTTCGATTTGCCTTCAGCTGAATATATAAGTTCTCTCAAAAATTCGACCCTTTCTCAAAAATCAATTAAAATGCATTTAATAATATTAATTCGCCTCTTTTTGACTTAGGCAATAATATTAAAATAATGGCGTCCCCTTTTAATAAATAAATAATAATAATAGTAGAATCATGTGTCTTTCCTTGACTACTCTATGAATTATAGCCGAGCTCACACTTGAATGGCTAAGTAATCAATTAATGTAAGAGCATGTAATTTTTATATCTCAGATAAGATATAGAATGTCGAGCAAGGGTGATTGTTGACTGCACGAGATACATGCTTGTTTATGGAAATCCTTGGCCAAGGTATGATGCCAGTTAGGCAAATGTCAGTTTTCATGGCCAAATATACCCTAGTCAGAATGATCCTTCTAGTTAGGAGGTACCTACAGAGGAGGGATCGACTAGAGGTATAGGTACATGACACCAGACTCAAAATGGCATGATGAAACTTTGTGATTCCTTATTGATTGCCCTTGTGAAGGGTCGGGTTTCTTCGGCTAGAAGAAGCACAGGAGACCAATAGGTCTTGATTGGGCAGAAAAGCCCTTGATGATATTTCTCTTTCCCTCTTGATAAAGTTGTACAAGCATTTCAGCATGATGATGATTACATTTTATGTCTCTCTCTTCCGTGTTTTCAGGTACATGCAAATGTATATTTAAGTTACTTTATTTGCTGCAATAAATGTTATTTAATTATATGAATTACTCAAATATTAGTTCTGCAATAGAAAAACTAGACAATTATTTCTTCATTTTGATATGAAAATTAGTTAGTTAATGATGCAAAAGTAGTTAATCTTCTTTCAGATCGTTATCTTTTGATTTGGGAAAGCCCTAGTTTGTTAGTTAATTAGTTACATTCAGCTGAATATGACAAATTAACTTCCTTTCCTTAAACCGTAAGGTGATAGTTGTTACACGGTCACCAAAGTTCCCTAACCATTCTCTGTTAGCCTACAGGAATGACTGAATAGGCTAACTCTGCCACAACTGTTGAATAGGCTAGGAAGGGGACATTACAGTTTTCCCTTCCCAAGATTGCTTGTCCTCAAACAATCTCAACTCTGGTTGCTATAGAATTTGTTCATCTTGCCAAGTTGCATCCTCCATGGGCAAGTTCCGCCACTTGACCAAATACTCCTTAATAACCCTCCTTTGAAGAGTCCACTCTTTGGAATCTATAATGGCCTCAAGAATCAAAATCAACTTGCCCTCTTCATCAAGAGTTGGCAACTCGGATGAAGGAACCACATTGTGTCATAACGCCTTCTTAGGCTTGGATACATGAAAAACATTATGAACCCTATTGCTAGTTGGTAACTCAAGCTCGTAGGAGACCTCTCCAATCCTCCTAAACACCCTGAAAGAACCATAAAATCTGGGCTTAAGTTGCTCAGCACCACTCTTCTTGAGATAAGACTATTTGTAAGGCTAAAGCCTCAAATACACCATGTCCCCAACATCAAAAGTGTGCTCCACACAATGCTGATCAACATACAACTTCTGCTGATTTTGTGTTTGTTGCAAGTTCTCCTTCAAATATTTCATGACATCCTAACTTTCCTACAACAAACCTTTAGCCCTAGGCACTCTACTATCCCCAAAAAGAAAATCCACAAAGTTAGGTGCCTCAAGACCATAAAGAGCCATGAAAGGTGACATCCCAATGGACATATGATAAGTGGAGTTATAGCAGTATTCACCAATATGCAGCCATTAATCCAAGCTCTTTTTTTCCCTAATACATAGTTCCTGAGATACCCCTCCACCCATTTGTTGAGTATCTTCGTTTTCCCATCCGTCTGTGGGTGGTAGCTCATGTTGGGAGTGAGCTCTATCCCACTCAACCTGAAAAGTTCCTACTAAAATAGACTTAGGAACTTGTTGTCCCTATCACTCGCTATTCTCTTGGGCATCCCATGCTATCTGAAAATCTCCCTGTAGAATAAATCAGCCACCTGAGCTGCAGTGTATGTCACTGAAATAGCGAAAAAGTGTGCAAATTTGGTTAACCTGTCAACCACCACATATATGCAATCCTTGTTCTGCACCTTGGGCATCCCAGTGATGAATTCCATGGAGATGCATTCCCATTTCTGATTGGGAATGGGCAAGGGCTGAAGTAAACCAGCTGGTAAGAGCGCTCATTCTTATTCTGCTAGCAAGTAGGACACTTAGTGATATGAGATTTCCACAATCCATCTGCAATATATTTGTATTTTATGCTTTTGGATTCGATTGTGTGTAAATTTTTAAACATCAATGTTTCGGATCACACTCTGTGATCCATCGTCATTTTTACTCCTCATGCTCTCTCTGCATCCTGACGATGGATCACGGAGTGTGATTCGAAACATTGATGTTTAAAAATTTACACACAATCGAATCCAAAAGCATAAAATACAAATAGGACACTCTCCAACATACTTAGGACTTCATTTTTAAGTCCATTCCAAGTGAAACTTTCCCGAATCTGCCTGTAGGTTTTGATGAATCCAGGGTGACCAGCCATGGGTGCATCATGAAATGTTCTCAATATCTTCCCCTTAAGCTAGGAAGTAGGCACCAAGTAGATCCTACCCTTGTAAATGATCAACTCATTGAGCACGGTATACCTATCATCATGAACAATGCCCTCTATGATCCCTGCTGCCCAAGAATCCTTAGCATACTCTTTTGAAATTAACTCCCTCCAATCAGCAGCAATCTCAACCAAAGAGCACAAATGTGGCCTTCTGGAAAGTGCATCAGCAACTACATTCTTCTTCCCCTTAACATAAACAATGTCAAAATCATATGCCTGTAGTCTACTAACCCACTTTTGCTTCCTATCATTAAGATCCTTCTGATTCATAAAATATTTGATGCCACTATGGTACATTTTGATGATAAATCTGCCCCCTACTAGGTATGGTCTGAATTTGGCTAATGCGTGCATGATAGCCAATCTCTCTATCATATATAGAATAGCTCTTCTCCACACCTCTTAGCTTCCTACTCTCAAATACTATGGGATGCTTCTCCTGCATCAATACCGCCCCAATGCCCTCTCCTGAAGCATCACACTCCACCTCAAATGGTTTTGGTAAAATCCGGTATTGCCAATACTAGACATGAGGACATCAACTACTTGAACATGTAGGTAAAATACTTTGCAAGATGAGGAAATTGGTGGCAAAGCATGTGACTCTTGATCGCATGAGATCCTTACCATCAATGTGCTCTCTCATGAGACTTAGGACCCATGTGTGATTGTAGATGTACTTCGTGATATTCCTTCCATCTTCAACCACATTCTTCACCCAACTTAGTTTCCCTATGTCCTCAAGGAGCAAGTCAAGACAATGGGCAGCATAAGGCCTCCAAAATAATGTCGAATGCCTCGCAATTAGAAGTTTACCAGCTGCCACATATGCAGCTGCATTGTCAGTCACAATTTGAATGACATTTTGAACCCCCACAATATTAAAGCCAAAAATTGAGAAAGGCAGCGATGAATATAAAAGAGAGTAGAAATGAAAGTAAGGAATTAAATGAAATATCATTTTCCATCCAAGAGCAGATTTAGAATAACAGCAATGATATCATCATAAGGCAGCAATATAAGACTCGAGCAAGCAAAGAGATAAGGCAATTTGAAGATTAAAACAAAATTATATATGGATTGCTTAAAGAAAATCTCCCCATGCTGGCTGACCTTTATGGAAAGAGAAACAAATTAAAATCAAAATACTTATACAGGCCGACTCTCCTTGTATTGATAAAGATGTTAATATGGCCGACCTCCCTCCATGGAGCGGCATATATTTAAGACAAATGAGTTAGTTAAATTTAAAAGCATGTCAGCAATCATTATAAAAAGAAAACAAAAATTCAAAAGGTGTGATCAAAAGGACAGCAATTTATATCAGATAAAAAGCAGCATTAATAATATAAAATGCAGCAATTCATTAAAGGGACAGAAATATGTTATGAAAAGGTATCTTGTTATGGAGAGTTGTCTCCTTTGTGAAGTGTCTATTGAATAAGTCATCTCCCTTGAAGATGTATAAGAGTGAGAAGGTTGTGTGTGTTGGAAGCAAGAAATAAATGATTTATCTCTACTTGAAAAAATAGTTATAAAAAGATGTATAAGAATTACAAATGAAACTTTGGTAAACTAGTAAAGTCAAAACTTAGAAACAACTAAACTTTAAATTGAACATTAACAATTTAACATTGAACAATGAAAATGTCAAATTTGAAATTTATATTATATTCAACATTTCATAATGATGACTACATTGAGTATAAAGATGATAAAAAATCAAAATATTCAAAATAAAAAAATGGACTGAAGTGAGGCCTCTAATCATCCCCAAACTCCTCATCACTAGACCTATCGGACTCGAACTCCACATGGTCAAGCCCACCAATTCCATTTTGCTATCATAACCATTAGTTGCAATGCCTCTTGCAACTCAAGCATTATCATTCTCTCCAAGAGAATGAAATAGGATGCATATCTAGTCTCGACAATTTTCAAGAATTCCTTCGTAGAGAAGGTCCTGAAGAGTGCACGTGAAGTGTGGTGGTTGAAAATAAACATCTGCACATCTCTAGCATCATTGACCACTAACTTGATCCAATCAATCTTTCCCATGTCCTTGAGTGCATTATTCATGGAATGCACACAACAAGAAGTCCACCAAAAATGTTTATAAGCTACCTCAATTAATTTACTTGTGGCTCTACACACATGGGCCGCATTTCTCACTACTTGGACCACATTTTGTGGCCCAACCTCCTTAATAGCATCCTTCCGATGCCTTGAACAATCAATTTCCTTAAGAAAATATGGGCCCTCTAAACATGCAACCATGATATTGATGAGTGGATGATGCCTAATGTTCATCCACCCATCCATGACAATATTGCATCCATTTGCCACCCAACATTCGTTCATTTTTTCCATTAACACATTTATCTTGGAATAGTTTTTATACAAGATTATGGTCCTCAATTTTATCTCCCTTGGTGACATACATGATGTCCTACACTTGGTACCATTACCATCGCCTCCTTATAATAAGGAGATTGAGCAAATGGAATGGAATGCCATTGGCAAAGAAGAATTTACCAATGGCATCATCTACATTGTTGGGAAAATGTGTCTCAACCTTGCAATTACATAAGGTACTATTGATACATATGCGCGGGCAGGGGGGGGGGGGGCACGAGGGGTTTGGGGGGGATCATCCCCTCAACAAGGGGTCTAGGGGTTGTGCGCCTCGAAGGGGGCTCAAGGGCAGCGCCCCCAAAAGCTAAATTTTATGTATATTTTATTATTGTAAATCTGGACCGTTCATCATTAGGTCTCAAATCTGACGGTCAATATTTTCTTGGCTCAACTTGCCCTAGAAGGCAACCCTATTTTATGAGGGTGTTGTATTACGGCTGTGTATTGTGATGTATTATGAGAGTCTAATAACGGTCATGTTGCCTCTGGATCTCTGGTCAGTGATACTCCTGTGAGAAGCTTGCTTTGCAAGTATATTGTAATCTTTGTGATTTTTCAATAATATATTGGGCGGCTTTTGGAGTGTAGGGTTTTTCTCCCGAAAGGGTTTCCCCCACGTAAGTCACTGTGTTGTGGTATGCATGATATTTATGTTTATTTCTATTTAAATTTTTCTAACTGTTGAAAAGATCTGTAAAGTTTTGCACTATCTTCCTCTCAAGATTAGTGTAGGAAGTCGTTCCACTACCTTAGCTTCCTTACAAGCATCATCCTTCATCTACACATTGAATAATTCAGCTATTGGGTTTGGAGCATCAGTTGTTAACTTGCATTTCCCCCTAGGCTTTGTTGCATGGGCCCCCAAAGTTGAAGATGGCATACGTGTAAATTGCCTTTACAAAGTAGAAGTAGAACCATGTGGCTAGCTCTGATGACCCCTTGGCCTATGAGACAAGGAAGCAAATATAGGTGTAACTGCATTGTCTTCATCACCAACACCCCATAGCCTACATATCTCAACCCTAAATTTCAGGTTATTCAGTGATGCCAAAATATCACATATATCTACACCTTTTCCTCGAATATGAAGGAGTTGGGCATTAACTCTAGTAATGCCGCCCTAAAATTCAAGGCCACAAAAGTGGCACTTCCACAACCTTGTGCCTCCAGATGTCCCAAGCCTGCTCTATAATTTTGTTGCAAATTGTTTCAAAGGACACTTAAGAACAAAGGGACCCTTATCAAAATTTACCAATATTGTGGAGGGGCAATTCATATTTGTAGTTGGATCGTCTATGGAACTTGTGGTTTGGGTCTCACGGTCACCCCTCTCTACTTCTACATTTTCAACAGTCTTAGGTGCATAATCAAATTTAGTTTCACTATGAGAGTGAACCTCAACCTCATCCTCACTCATGCCATGAGAACTCATTGTGACACCACAATAAACAATATAAAATTTATGAGTTTATAATTTAAAATTAAAATTCAAACTATGCATGTAACTGCATAGCATAATACAAAGGATTAAGACAAAGATTTTCTTTTTGTTTTTCTAACTTTAGGTCACACGAAGCACGGAAGCAAAGGATACACAAATAAAAATCTTTGTCAACCAAGGATTTCACTTTTGTTTTTCTTACTTCAAGTCGCATGAAGCGCAAAAGCAGAGGATACAAAAAAGTTCCATCCTAGTTTAACAAATGTTAAAATAGAAAATTCTAAATTTGAACATATGAAAAGAAAGTAATTTACTTGTTTACTAATTTCAAATTTGTAAAACAGTACACTTAAATAAAAAATAGAAAATATGATAGCTTGCAGCCATGTCTATGAATATAATTTATTTTATTTTTATTTTTATTTTTTATTTTTTTTTACTTTTGAATTTCAATGTTGAATCTTGATGACAATATGAAAATTGATCATTGAACAATTAATATGCTAATGCACTTGCAGCCATGTCTACGAAATTATGAACAAAATTAAAATATGATTATGAAACTAATTAAAAAATTAAAAGAAATTTTTTAAAAAGTCATGGAATCCTATCTTATGCTTGAAAAATCCCTACAACTTGGTGTAGAATCCCTCTTCTTCCTCTTCTTCTTGCTCCTCAACTTTCTTGCACATGTAACACTTCACTCTCACTCTTTCACTCCTTCACTCTTTTGCTACTCTTCAACCTTACTATTGGAATGAATTTGTGAGTAAAAGTGAAGATTTTAGGGTGTCTTATAGGGTTTGGGAAGCTTTGGTGGGGCCCATTGGCCATTAGGGTTCGGCCTTGGGCACTTGTTCCCAAAAAATATTAGTTTTTTTTTTTTCTTTTTCTTTTTTTTTCTTTTTTGGGCATGTTTGTTGTGGGAGATGCTTGAGCGTCCCCAAGATGGTTGGGAGACTCCTGGGAGTCCCCAGACGTCCTGAGGACGCCCTAGTGTCCCCATCATCTCGACGGTGTCCCAAGCATCCCAACAAATGTTGTGGTGCAATGGGAGGACATCCTCCCCACATCCCCACGTCCCAGAGACAACCCCATCCTGAAAATGCAGGGATTTTCAGGGGAGACGCATCCCCGTGGAACAATGGTTAGCACATCTATTGCGATTTTCTCATACTATATCATTGGTTTAGAGACCTACTTATTTGGTAAAAAACATTCCACTTCCATTTATGGGGTCAATTTTTTTCTGATGAATGATAGTTATTTTTTACTTGCTCCAAAATTCCTCAATGTTGATTATTGTATTTATTCTTCACTACCATCACCAATGGAGCTTGGCAAAGGCCATTAATGATAAATAGCTGATTGTCTTAAATGGAAATATGTACTGTTGTATTGTCTGACTGTAAAGAACCGGACCAATTTTTTTTATTTTTCAAATGCAATTACAATCAACACACACCCGTTAAGGTTAGCTCTAAACCAAAACGATGTTGAAGCAACTCTAACCAGAATGTACACCAGGATCCCGATGTGGGCAAGGTGTGAGCATTGGTCAGAGGATCTAATGCAAATGCAACTGAAAGGGAACTCTAACCAAGAATGCGCCTGTGCAGACGAGCATATGGTCAGAGGATCAATGCATGATGAACAGAAGTAACCCTAACCAAGAATGGCGCCGAGTGATGGCGAGCATATGGTCAGAGGGTCCCTAAACTACTAACTGAAAGTAAATAGGCGGCAAGCCAGCCTCTTCCACTTATCCAGCGGGTATTACAATGTAAGAGTCCAGGTGACTCTCAACCCCAAACCCTAACTGAAATCACTGATTTTGTTTGTTGTGTAATTTTTTGTGTTTTGATGGTTTTTGCAAATAACAATAAATGGCGATTTTACTCTAAAATGCATAAAAAAATCATAATAAATCAAAGGACAATAAATGTGCTTCAATATTGTTCAGAAGATATAGGCGCATGTATTTATTGGTGTTCCAAAGCACATACAATATCCAAATTGAATATATGAAAGGAAAACAACTTTTTATTTAAAAGAACCTGGTTACTTGCAGCCACCAGATAACAGATGAAAATGTACGGCTGAGCAATGAACACAATCTTCAGGCTCTGATAATGATACTGGAGCTCTGTAAACCCTAGGCGCACCAAATCCAGATGATGGAAGCTTAAGACAGGAGGGTGGTTCCCTATAGATGATGGTACGGCCTGCTGGTACATAAATGTACGGCCCAGCAACAGCAGCAAGTAAAAAGTACGGCCTCAAGAAATAAATGCCCACAGTCAAAACTCTAATCCTCTAGAAAAAGGCGATTCTCTCTGAGAAGCAATAGAACCTGAATACTGAATATAAACTCCACTGTTAACACTGTATGACTTCTGGATGAAGCCACACTGATGGACAATCTTCAACTGGTATTTCACAGCCTCAGTATGTCAGATCTTGAAGAGGTATCGTTCTTCAAAATCGATTGTCTACTGAAACCCTAGGTTTTGCAAACTTCAATGCTCAGAGCAAAAAGAAAACAAATTGAATAATCATCACATAAGAGTTCGATTTGTCTTTAGCTGTGAATATATAGCTTCTCTTGAAAATTCGACCCAAAACCTCTTTTTAATAATCATTTAAATAAATGATTAAATACGCCCTTTTGACTTAGGAGAAATATAATTAATAACTGGCGCCCTCATCATTAATGAATAAATACTTATTCATTATATTAATTTTTCACTTTATTATAAAGTATAATAAATACTTTATAATACGCCTTTTATCAAATATTTAAATAAATTAATAAAGTGTCTTTAATATAAAGTCAAAAATATTAATTATTTAATTAATCATTAAATACTCCATTATTTCTCCGTCTGACCATCAAACTGATGAAATGGGTCGACTCTGAGCTAAACAGCTGAACCAGGTGCCCTGCCCAAAATAGCAGCTTCCGCCTGTCTGACTTTCTAAAAATAGCAAGTCTCTGAAAAACCACTCTCAAGGATTCTGTGAAGGCCCAACCTGACACAACTGCAAAAATGAAGCTCCTGAACGCCGAGTAACTGCCTCAATTGATCCTCTGCACACATCTGTCAGCCTACGAGGATCGAAATAATAGGCTAACCACATATCTAGCTATGCCGACTAGGATGGCAAAATCACATACAATGAAATAACAGAGAAGAAGTAAGATTGTTGACAGTACTACTGTTCAGCTTACAATAATTAGAGATTTGCCTGCCAAATACATAAAATAAGAAAGTCTAACCATGCTGCAATATAGTATAATGTCTCCTCAATGATCACAAAGACTTTCAAGCCAAACCCAACTCAAAAGATAGACTTTACGCAAGCTGATATGACAGAACAGCAACTTAATATGCATAACCAGCAACCCTAGAATCCACTAAAATGCTCACAACTCACTCAATACTTGCCAGAATGACACGAGACTTGATGCAAACGAAAGCTAGGATAATGACAATGAAGACTAGACAAAGAAACAGCTGACAAATTGAAATATTTTTTTTTCTAAACACTTGCCAGGCAAAATAGAATGGAATAGCCTCAAGAAATGTTCTACCAACCATTGTAACGAGACTCGCCCAGAATCGCCCAGACTCGGCGAGTCCCGGGCCAAGCCAGTCTGGCCGAGTCTGGGGAGCCCGGACTCGGACCCGCCGAGTCTAGAGCCGGACTCGCCGGACTCGCCGGACTCGCCCAAACTCGGAGAGTCCCGAGCCTGGGACCCAGCCGCGGCAGCAAGCACTTAAGACACTAAAAAAACACAAAATTAAAAGTTTAAGTTAGTTTTTTTTTTGTTCTATATGTTCTCTCCAACCCTAAAAGCAACCTCATTTCACTCTTTTGGCAAAATAGGAGGAGAAGAGAGAGTTGTGAAGAAAAATAGGAGGAGAAGAGAGGGCAACCAACAAATTGTTTAAAACAAAAGCAAGGTCATATATCATTTGGGAAGCTTCATACTGCTAAGGAGGTGCATTGAAAGTTCATTGCTAGTGATTGGGAGGAGTTTGCATTGCATTCCAAGCCAAATCTAAGAGGTAAGTTTGATTTTAACGGTTTTTTTGTGTTTTTTTAACAAATAATTCATTGTAATTTGTAAAATCATTGTTTTTAAATTTTTATAGTTTGCATTTTTATTTACAAACCCTACTTGCAACTTAAATAATTTTACAAACCCTACTTGTTATTGCAGCCACATTCATTTGCAAATCAAACCATATTATTATTTTCACAATGTCTCAAACCCCAGTCAGAAAAGACCCTGCTTGGAAACATGCTGAAAATCTTTTCCGGAATGAAAGAGGCAAGCTGCAAAACAATATATCATGGAGGCATAAATAGATTGAAATACCACATTGCACGCATACCCATCCATGATGCAGTGGGCTGCACCCTAGCACCTATTGAGGCTGTTCGTGAAGTGCAGGTGCAATTAGAAAATTTTGAAAGGCAAAAAGAAGTTAGAAAGAGACAGAGGGAGGAGTTGGCGGGTGTTGGAGTTGGACAGGGACTTGGTGCTGTTGGAGGTGCTTCTTCCATGCCTCCATACCGTCCTAGTGCTAGTGCTTGTGCTAGTGCTTCTGCTTCTGCACCATCTATTCCTATGCGTACTCCTAGTGCTGGTGGCACTGCTACTGCTAGTGGTAGTGGCAGTATTAGCATTGGCCCTAGAGTTCGTAAATCTAGGGTGGACTCATATTTTGTACCACGCACTACTCCTGGTTCCCAACCGTCGCTTGAGAGCATGGGTTGGAACAAGGATGCACACGATGCAGCAAAAAAACAATTGCAGACTTTTGGTACTACTGCACCATTCCCTTCCATGTAGCCAGGTAATTCTTTTTTCGTTTAATTGTTTTAAAATTTATATTTAAATTTTATTGTTTTAGAATTTAGATGTATCTCACTATCGAATTCAAATTTAAAGTTAAAAACTTAAATCTTTTCATTTTATGACATGTTTTAGGTCTCCTTTTTGGCAAAACATGGTTGATGCAATAACCATATGTGGGGCGAGGTTCAAAGCCCCCAGCGAAAATGAATTAAAGGGCCCACTTTTGACTCAAAAGGTGGCGGATGTGAAAGCACAATTAGAGGAGCAGCGTGTGCAATGGAGGAGGAGTGGTTGCACCATCATGACTGATGGTTGGACCGATAGGAGAAATAGGACGCTGTTGAACTTTCTAGTTTCCTCTGGAGGTAATTGTACTTACCTTAATACATTGATATTTGAATTTGATTTAGTGATTAATAATTTAATAAGGCTGATTTATGTTTTTAATTTATTGAATAATTGGTAATTTGGTTTTGCTTATTTTTTCAAGTGACACTGTCTTCATAAAGTCCATTGATGCTTCCGCCCAATTCAAAAATGCCACATACCTATGCGAGGCTATAGAGGAGGTGATAGTCGATGTGGGCGAAGAAAATGTAGTGCAAGTGGTGACAGATAATGCAGCAAATTATGTTGCTGCTGGTAGATTATTGATGGAGAGGCACCCAACTATATTTTGGACTCCATGTGCCACCCATTGCATTGACCTCATGATGGAGGATCTTGGCAAGCTCCCATGGATAAAAACATGTATGGAATCAGCAAGAAACATTTGCAAATTTGTTTACAATCATGCATGGGTGCTTAACCTTATGAGGCAATACACGGGGTTGAGGGAGTTGTCTCGTCCTGGCATCACTCGGTTTGCATCAAACTTTATCATGTTGCAATCCTTGATTCGGTCAAGGGCACCTTTGAGGCGCATGTTTGCTAGTGAGGAGTGGTCTTCCTCATCCTTTTCTACAAGCACTGCAGGGATTGCTGTGGCTGATTGCATATTTGATGAGGCAGGGTTTTGGACACCAGCAGATAAGATTGTGAAGGTAACATTTAATTCTTTATTATGTTTTAATTTTTAATCATATCTTACTTTTATTTGTTCATTTTCGTTGACAGTCATGTTGATGTGTTTTTCGTGACCGCACCAACGCAGAATAAAGTCGCCAACGGCTACCCTATCCTCTCTTGATCAAAGTATTCTGCACGCTAAGATTGCAAGAAAGTTCGTGCGTTCAACTCCAAGGTTCTTTTAGTGCGAATAGGCTCAGTTGGCTCAATGTGATTTGTTGGTATTTCAAGGGGACTTACGGAATTGTTCGGCAGCAGAAAAAGGAATTCAAAGGCTCGAAAGATTTATCTATGAAGTGTGAGTTACCTATTCTAACCGGAAAGTGCTGAATTGAAATGAGTTGCAGGGTTTTAGAGAGTCTAAATCTATTCTAAGGCGTGGGATATGGAGCTTGACTTCAGCAAACTTCAACCAAACTTCGCTTTGCCTCGCATCGGACAGCTCCCACGGAGTCGGTGCAATCTTCAAGGGAGATGACTAGAGATGTTCAAACCACCACTTGACATAAAGATACCATCACAACGACGCATACCATTATTCAAACTGTGATTGAAGTTAAGTACATGATATTCCAGTTGACCACACAAGGCGCATTCACCATCAGCAAATACACTAGTGGTATGGATAGACGAAGTTGCTTAAATCAAACACCACATTCCACAGCTAACATCTACTTGCATGGAATGAAAATTATACTACTTTGAACTACCATTTGAATCCATCTAGCTACTTCATTCAACAATCAATTGAATTGAAGACTTTTATTGAGAGAGTGTTCACAACAATTTCTTACAAAGTTTTCAAGGGAAAACTTTCCCTCTTCTTCAAACTACACTATCAATCTATACTAAGCTATTTCTAAGTTGTCCCTCTACTCTATGTCTATTCTAATCTTCTCTACTGTCTGCTGAGTTACAAATGAGGGGGACTCCCCCTTTATATAGCTAGCCAAGTCCCAAAAGACGGCTAGGGTTACAATCGGCTGGATGGCCCAGGTCGTGCCACCTCAGCCCTCAACAAGATTTGCCCTAAAAACTGCCACAAAGGAGAGTGGGGTAATAAATGAGCCATAATGTCCACCATCATCCTTCTAGAAGATTCCAATCTTGAAACGCGTTCACACTGCCCTCGATCTTCTTCTTGACTTTGTTCTTCGACTTCGCTCGAACTTACATTCTTTTCTCCATCTTAAGCTTTGAAAACGTTTCTTCTTTGTTACTTGAGCCTCACACTTAGCCAATTTCTTACAACTTTTTCTTCCTTCATGTGAAACTTATAACTTTATCTTCCTCTGAAGGTTGTAATATCATCGTGCTTCACCACTTCAAGTCATCGTGCTCTGGCCTCGACATTCCTCCTGCAAAACAAGCGAGGAGAAGTATATTAGGACACTTCATAATATAAATTCAACTACTTACCTGATTTTCACGCTCTAACTTCCAAGCGTCAACTTCTGCTTCCTTCATGATTCTTCATGCCTTAGCCAAATTTTATCTTCCTCAAGGGCGTATCATTCTTTTGACAATATTAACTTCAACTGCATCCCTAAGAAATTCATTTCACCTGCTGGTGCTCCGACAACTTTGATTTTATCCATCTCTGGCTCAAGAAGACTATCTTCACGAAGAATTTAAGCAAATTCATCTAGGCAGTTCCTTTCAAATCCATCGTATGGAGAATTTCACCTTGAAAACACATTTTCTTCATTTTGCCTTAGAAAATTTCCGAACTTCCCTTAGGAAAATTCATCAACCTAGTGCCCACTTGAAATCTTCATCTCAGAATCCCTGACAAGCTGTGGAAGACCTTAAAATCAACTCCTCATCGGCAATCTTCGATACCCAGAAGAAAATTTCCTCCAGAACGCGTCGAATTCATGGGTACCCAACGAACGGGTTCATTTAATTTTCTTGAATTTTGAACCTTAGAAAATATTCTTTCATCAAATTTATTCTCGTTCTTTGATCCCCTTTGAGAATTTTGCTCTGACTTGGAAAAATTTTATTAATCCTGTGGAGCTGGCATCTTCTGACTTCACCTCAGGCGACTCATCTGTGCTTCAAAAATTCCACCACCCCAGAGCTCTAGGCGTATTTTCTAAGAAAGAAAATATTTGTGCCTTAGAAAATTCTTGAAAAAATTTCCCTTAGAAAATTTTATATCCAACTCGATCAACTTTGCCTGTGAAAATATCAACTCCACTTAGAAAATTTTTCATGAAGGCGCCTGGCACATTTTATTTTTCTAGCCACCACTTCGCATTTTTCTACACACTAGGAAAAATATTATCACGCCTAGGAAAACATCTTCAACACCTTGCAATATTCTCACACATATCAACTTGGGCGCTTATTTCTTAGAAGAAATTTGAAACCACGCCTAGCATATTATTTCCATCCCTTTGGCAATATCTTCTAACACTTACAACACTCATCACCCTTGGCGCAATTCACATTTCAAAGATGTTTTCATAAAAAAAATCCAACACCTAGGATATTACTTCACTTAACCCTCAACACTTTATCTTTGCATGGCGCATATAGGGGTAGCAAGAGGACAAGCTTATTTCAACGCCTCCTTTGACTTTTTCTTCCTCTTGGCGCATTTGAGGGGGTGAGAGGGATGGGTGCATTTGAACACATGTGAAGGACGAGTTTCTAACTTAGAAACTTCTTCATTTGCTTTGACTTGTTGACCACAACTTGGGCGCATTTCTCATGTGTGAAGGCTGAAGCATTTACAACGCCCTAGCTAGTGACTTTTCAGCTTCTTATTTTTGTCCTCACATGGCATGATTTGGGCGCATTTGAGCATGCAAGGACGATGGAAATCTTTGACCCCCCTTTGACTACTTAGAACTTGGCGCATTTCCACCTAGGAGGAGGATGGGCGCATTTAGAGGGGTGAGGAGGATATCCGACACTTAAAATTTTTTTAAACTTCCATGAGCTTTCTTCAAGGTGGGCGCATTTTGGCCCAGCAGCAGGATGAGACTCTTTGACTTTTCCTTGACTTTCTTGTGAGTGGGCGCATTTTACTAGTGGAGGAGGATATTTTTAACTTAGAAATTTTTTATGCTTCAAGGCCAAGATGGGCGCATTTTACCCCTGGAGGTGGATGAGATTTATACTTAGAATTTTTTTTTATGCTTCCACCTCACCAACTTGGGCGCATTTTGAGGTGGCAGGAGGATGAACTCATTTCATAGAATATTTTTGATCATCTTGAAGGCAAGCATGGCGCATTTGGAGGTGTTTGCTGGATGAAACTCAGACTTAGACATTTTTACCTTCTTCTGTTAGCTTATCCATGCCCTGCTATTTATAGTAAGCCTCCCGATTTTGCATCTCTGAAGTTCAGAACGACTTGGAATTTTGAACACTGCATCCTCATAACCTTGTTGTCCTGTCGACACTGCCATTTTTAATCACCCTGCTATTTTTAGCCTATTTCTGAAGGTGGTTTACTATAAATAGTAACCTCTTGTTTCTGGTAGCTCCACTGCTCCGATCGACTTGAAATTTGAATGAGGCGCCTCACCACGTGACTGGCCTCCTCCTCACGATACCGACGATGCACTCACCTCTACTATTTTAGCCGCTTCAAACCGAATTTACTATAAATAGTAAGTGTTCGCTGACTCTGAAATTTTACGAGCGTGCATAGCTTGAAGGATCACGATCAGCGGTGGTTTACAATTTCGAAAAATTCCACTTTTGACTCCTTCTTTTCAGTTCTCAAGTTGAAACCCCACTCGCCGCGATGCATATCAAATGATCTCTCGCTTTCCTTCATTTCGTGGCACCGTGATCAGCTCAGGATTCTCTGGACCGCTAGGAAGTTTACGATGGGACATACCGCTAAAATAGCAAGTTCTCATCGAAGTGAGCATCTTCGCTTTGCATGTCACACTCATCAAGCTCAAAACCCATCGTGAATCATCCGGACATGCAAAAGAAACCCCGCATGCAAACCCTAAAATAGCCTAGAAGACTACTCGAAAGTCGCCGCCTCGCTTTTGTATGTTACATCGCTAAGGTCTCTAAAACCCGGCGAATATCCGTGACATGCAAAGAAAAACTCAGACCAACCCCGAATTTGCTTCTGCCGAATCGCTAAAAATAGAAAATTGTCCGCTTTTCGCCAAATCTTGCACGCTGAAAATTGATGCTCAATATCGTAGATCAGTTTAACTTCAAAATGCTTTCACTTAACCGCCTGCTAATTGTACACTACTAAAAATAGTAGTACTCGTAATTCGAAGGAAAATTTATTTATGAGTCACTGGAAGCACACCGACAACAATGTTAAGCTCAATTTTCAATTTATTGACTTCGCTCGACCTTTGACCGACTGTGAAAATGAAACCCACTTTTCGTGACTTGGTCAATTTCATCGCTAAACTCAATCGACGGGCTACGACCCTCAAAGGCTAGACATCGAAAAGAGACAGAAGCGAGAGAGAGAGACAAATCAAAGAAAACAAACCAATCAAACCAAAAGCAAAGCCACTAGGGGGTCCCCATTTGCAATGTGGCGATGTGTGAAAAACGTCACAACAAGTCACACTTACTTATTTGTGAAACATGTTTGCACTTTGTAGTTTATTGAGCCCTTGCTAGTTCTCCTACGAGTTGCAGATGGGGAGAAGCCCGCAATGGGCTACATATATGAGGGCATGGATAGGGCCAAAGAGGCCATTAGATCAATCTATGGTGGAGTTGATGATAAGTATCGTCCCATTTGGGAGATCATTGATAGGAGATGGCAAAACCAACTCCATAGGCCCATCCATGCAGCCGCATGTTTCCTAAATCCGGCCTTCCACTTCCGCCGTGATCTCCGTGCAGATAGAGAAATTCTTAGTGGGCTCTACTCGACGATAGAGAGAATGTTGCCCGCTGTTACTACACAGATAGTGCAGGAGATAGATGCCTTCACTAAGGCACGAGGAGACTTCTTTGCACGTCAAATGTGCAAAGATAGTAGGACAACATTAATGCCAGGTAAAAATATATTTAAGGCAATAATTTTCATCTTTTTATATTATAATTTATTATTAAATGTTGAACTTGAACTTGAAACTTGAAATGAGATTGATTTTGTTTCTTTTTCTCATCTCAGATGGATGGTGGGAGATGTTTGGTTCTGATACACCGAACCTGCAAAATGTTGCCATACGAATATTGAGCCAGCCATGCAGTTCATCCGGTTGTGAGCGCAATTGGAGTATGTTTGAGCACATACACTCCAAGAAGCGCAATAGATTGACAGTGGAGAGGATGAATGACCTGGTATATGTTCATTACAACCTTCGGCTCAGATACAGGAAGGCTTTTGACCACGACAACACCCCGATCTGTTTAGAGGAGGTTGATCCACAGTCTGAGTGGATCACTGAGGCTACAGACGCAGTCTTTAGTGACGAGGACCTTGATTGGGTGGACCAGGCAGAGAGAGAGGCTGAGGTTGTAGCCATGGCTAAGGAGGAGGCTAGAGCACAAGGAGACATAGCTACTGGTGGTGAGAGTGGTATGGGGACTCAGACACAGGCAGAGACTATGGCTGCAACTGCAACATCATCCAGGACCTTTAGACGCCTTCGTAGGAAGGATGCTGGCTCCACTATGCCATAGGCATAGAGTGATAGACTTATAGCTATTGTTTTGAATCTTTTGATATTTCATATTTGTATGGAACATTTGATGTCATGGATTTCATATTCCATGAGTTTTGTATACATTTGACTAATTTTATATATCAAAGTATGTTATTTCCTTCAACAGCGCAACTACAATTTGTGTACTTTATACTTATGTGATCATTGTATACTTGTGTATGTGATCAAATTTGCTTTTATTTGTGTTGTATTCAATAAAGGGTGCTTGAAACAAGTTTTAAATCTTTAAAAATCTCTAATTTTCTAAGGTTTTTTCAACTTTTTTCATTTTGCCGAGTCTGCGCCGAGTCCGAGTCCGAGTCGCCGAGTCGCCGAGTCGAGTCACCCTAGCCGAGTCCGAGCCGAGTCCGAGTCTCGTAACTATGCTACCAACAAGATAAAATCAAAGACACCTCTAAAAAATCTGCAACTTGGCATAGAGGGCCGCCCAAGGCTAGCAAATGCATGGGTAAACTACCCAGAAACAAAATAAATTCGCCCAAAGACTTATAAGTATAAACTTCAATCTGCAATACAAAATCAGCAACTCCAGATTTTGATTAAAATGCAAGAAACTGAACTAAAAATGCAAAACAACTTCTACAATGCAAAATCTCACTACAAATCTCACTCAACTACAATCTAACTCTCCACTAGTTGCTATCTTTCAAGCAAGAAGTCGAGCCAAGGCTAGGAGGCATTCATTCCTCGAAGCAATCCAAATACCATTCTAGCAGCATAACTTTACTCGAGACATAAGACAATCCAAATGAGGACCCAAGACCTCCTTTTATAACTTTGTGAAGACTCTCCAGAAGCTTCTAGAAACCCTAACTTTTCAAATTTGAAATAACTCCTTTCCCTCCAAAGATGGCGTCCCATTTTCCAAGCAATATTTGACTTTAATTTTAAATTAATTCCATCCTCAAAGAAGGCGTCCAACTCAAGCATGAAATAGACCTTTGAATAATAATAAATTTTCTTCAATGAAGCGCCCACCCTTGAAGAACACCTGTTAAGAACAACTTGAAGTGATGTAGCTAGGCCAAGGGGGGAGTCAACATTAAAATATAACATTAACATAACATTATTTAAATAAAATGAACTTATCTCTCCAAAATGCATCCCAAGGCCAAAATTGATCAAACCAACTGAGCTGACTGAATATGAGAGCCATCCGTGCCGAAACCAATAGAACCACTACCAGAAATAGAATTTACTAAAAATAGTAAATTCCAGAAAGTTGCCCAGATCAAAGTGCATGCGATACCGATGCGAAGCTTTCTGAAAACCCAAAAAGAATCCGCAATCCAAAATCCCAAACTCCAGGATGTAGCCATCGTAACTTACTAAAAATAGTAAGTCCGGAAAGGTTGCCCGATGCAGTTGCAAGTCATACCTCTGCAAAGCTCTCTAAAAACCCAGAAGGAATCCAGAATCCAAACAACCAAACTCCAACAAGCAAAACCCTGAATCATCAAGAGAACCCACCAAGCAGCTGGAAACCCTAATTCTGCCACTGACTAGCCGACAGCACACTGGGAATAGGCTACCAATCACTGAAAAGTGAAGTGCTAAAAATGGGGACATTACAGTCCGCCCTTCCCAAAATTGCTTGTCCTCAAGCAATACCACCATAACTCCAGAAAAGTTAAGACTGATCCATACCCAAACAAGTATGATCCCAGGTTCCCAAATCCATCTCAGGAAGGACCCACCATGCCACTGTTGTACCACTCTAATCACATCAGTGAATACATCACGCCAATGCTGCACTAACCTCCCTTGTAACTCCAAAGTATTACCATCCATGATACTCAAACTGAAAGATCTTAAAGGACTGAGATCAATATCATGCAACATCTCATGTCCAAGATGCCCAGAGTCAACAGTAACAACCATACCACTGTCAACCACAATTCTAGGCAAGAAGAAAGATAGGCTACTCAACTCAAAATCAATCTCCTCAGCATACCTCCACATGGTAACAAACGAAGCCCTGATGGCAAAAGTGACATCTTCAAATCTTCTTGCAAAGAGGAAAACAATCCTTTGCAAGAGCTCAACAAACTCATACTCACGTCTCCTCATGGAGCTACTATGCACCAACTAAATTATATTGATACCACCATGAGGACTACAGAAAACTCTCATAGTTCCAACCTCATGAGTCTCAGAATGATGAATCAAAACAAGTGGTAGTTCGCTGTTCCGAACCAACAATGAGAGAAAACTGTCAAAGTTAACATCACAAACCTCCATAAGACGAACTCCAAGAATAGGATAGGTGTGAAGGAACAAATAATCTCTGTTGTTCAAGGCTGAAGTCAGCGAAATGCAATCTGATTTTAGTACTTCACACAAGGAAAAACAGCAACACCAATGAAATTTCCAAGAGTGAGTGTATGAGATGAATATTGAGTTGAAAGAAAAAGCCTCAAAAATAGCAAGAAAACTCACTAGAACAATCTCCAACTGAAAACTACCACCACGTTGGCAAGTAGTGAAGGACAATCTCTTCCAAACGAGAGTAACTCCACAAGTAAAGTGGCTAGTATGCCTCCAACCAACAAGCACGTGTCTCAAAATCTACCCTTGTCTTAGCCGAAAGTCACTCCCAAGAGCAACCGATCGTTCAACTCTCCAATCCATACTCAAAATTTCTCTCCAATCCATTTGTTGATGAACAAACGGAACCATCAAGTGGCTGGAAAAGAAGGGAACAACATCAACAAATCTGAAAATTTGATCCTTATTCCTCCAAAAGTCCTTTCCATATGTAATAAACTCTATCAAGCCAAGTTGAGGATCCCAAGTATGGATACCCAACTGAAAATGATTTCCAACACACTGAAAAGAAAACTCAATACATTCCCAAATGCTAGCCGAAACCAAGTGCATACTCAGGAAATTGATAGCTTCACTCATGAACCCCTGGAACCAATTCCTGATAGCGTTCACATTTATGGAACATGAAACAAATGTTGTCTTCAATCCATACTCCAAAAACGGACTAGTTTGAGCCCAAACATCATTACACCCAAAGGATGGTTTGTCAAGAGTACAAACACCAAGCTCCAGTTCATCATTCTTCCCTTCTTCATGAGTAACAAAACTGAAACCTTTGCTCCTTGCTGCTGTAATGAAGTTACCAGCAGCTACCAAGTCTTGCTTTGTTAACACCTTGGAGTCAAAGATGTTGAAATCTCCTCGAACCAACACTCCCCATGTGGAGACTCCATCCTCAAACCCACTTGTGCATTCATTATCAATAGGCCTTGGAAGATTACAAATCACCAAAGGTGGCAACTCCTCGTGTAATGATATCAAAGTGCCCATTGACTGGGGTTCATACTCTTCCTCATGCTTGGTCGCTTCACCACATGACTCATTTCTCAAATCAAAGAGAGGATTGTCATAAATTGCTTCAGCACCCACTTCAAAGAAAGGATTGTCAAAGACTTGGAAGTCCTTTTTTTCATCTTGCTGATCCAAATCTGCACACGCAACTTCTGATTTCCTTGTGAAACCTTCAAGATCAAACTCCTTTCGAAGACTATCAAGCTCGTCAATTACTTGCTTGATTTCTTCAACTCTTTGCTCATTCTCTTGCTCCCTAAAAAGTTTGAAATCAGCAAACCGGTCTTCAACCTCTGTTAGAGCCAACTGAGTTTCTTTCAACTTGTCCTTTGTTGATTTAAGCTCCAGAGTGAGCTCATCAACCAAACTCTCCTTTTCTTGGAAAACACCAATGGTCTTCTTTGCAACTCCAATGGTGTGATCACGATCTTCAATCAAGTGTAAGTACTCCGATTTCAATGTCTCCAAGGAATCTTTGACGTGTTGCAAATTAGGGACAGTAACTTCATCCGTAATCCCTTTCAGTCTCTCATCAAATTGAACCTTCCCGTAGAGATCTTCAACCAAGCTATGTGTGTGATCAAACATGGATAGAGCTTGCACTTCCTTGTCAATGAACACCTTGAATTGACCTTCCCACTCATAAGAATGCGAAGATAGTGAACTGCTGATAGGCTGCAATTGAAAATCAGAACCTTGTCCCTTGTCTTTGCTGCCCTCAATGCTGCTCCAACATCCTTGTACTTTACCACCAACATGCAAATAATGCTCAATGCCATGGAGATGATCATTCTTCATGATTTCTTCGACTCTATGTTTGCAATCAGCTTCTTCAATGGGAAAATCAGACTTGTGTTTGTAAATCTCTTCAACTCTTTCCTCTTCAAGAGCCATATGGTCTTCTAGCTCTTCTTCTTCATCACTGTCTTCTTGATCAAACATTATAGCAGCATCCAACTTGCTCAATGGATCATAATCATCCGTTGTTCGGAAGGTTTCCGTAGAAACATTTTCTTTTTTAGTGGCTGCAACCACTTCAAAGAGATCATTATGGAGCTTCATTGAACACCCTTCTTCGAAGACAACTTCCTCTTCAATGGCCACCTCATAGTTTGCAATGCAATCTGATTTTTGATCTTCATCTGGATGAAAGGGGAATTCATCCCACAAAGGTTCTTTATCATACCTTGGTGCCAACCAACCGGGATCCCAAATGGTAAAAGGTTGATTGTTTTGATCAAAAGAAAAGTACTCTCATGCTTCTCTTGGAGTGTTGAGTCTTTGAATAGGTCACCATGTAACTCACTTGAACTGATTTCTTCATAAGTCCTCTCCAAGGGCTTAGTTTGATGATCAAACCCACGTTCACCCAAGTCACCAATGTCATAGTGAAGCAAAGAATCTTCAATGTTAGTTGTTTTGAAAACTTCGTCCCTTTTTCCTTCAATGTAACCACCATCTATAGGTATATTTCTGATCTCATCTTTAGTAATCATATGCATACTAAAAAAGTCTCCTTGATCACTTGTCATAATTTCTTCTTGTGAAAACTCTTGAGGAGTTTGGACGGCAACAAGAGGAAAACTATCCATCACCAAATCTTCAACACGAGGTGGTACAATCCTGTTGGAATCATTACCAACATTATCACTTTGGCAATGGTCATGGGCTGATTCAAAGGCACCAACAGTATTTCCTTCTACTTGCTCTTCTTCAACAAACTCATCCCATACAACAGTACTACTGAAATCTTCTATGAAGCCCTTAGCTTCAAGACCTTCATAGGTTGAATCCTTATTAGGACTCAAGACTGTTATGTTCTTTTCACCAAGCTGATCATCATCACTTCCTATTACATGGAAAGCAAGGGAAGTATTATGGGGCTCTACCCTTAACTCCTTATTTTCCAAGGTATCTTCATCAAGCTCACGATCATTCTGATGTGACATGTGCACCTTTCTATCCCGACTTTTAGACTTACCAAAAATCTTTCTGATTGCCCATCTTATGTCAGGATCCTTCATTAGCATAGTCAGTTCCTGCATTAACTCAAGTAAAGACTTCTCTGTAGTCATCTCTCTCTGTACGTAGTGTCTGGTATCTCTGTCACTCATCTGACAACTGAATCATTGAATATTTTCACAGGATGGCAGGATCTTGGCTCTGATACCATTGTAAAGAACTGGACCATTTTTTTTTATTTTTCAAATGCAATTACAATCAACACGCACCCGTTAAGGTTAGCTCTAAACCAAAACGATGTTGAAGCAACTCTAACCAGAATGTACACCAGGATCCCAATGTGGGCAAGGTGTGAGCATTGGTTAGAGGATTTAATGCAGATGCAACTGAAAGGGAACTCTAACCAAGAATGCACCTGTGCAGACGAGCATATGGTCAGAGGACCAATGCATGATGAACAGAAGTAACCCTAACCAAGAATGGCACCGAGTGATGGCGAGCATATGGTCAGAGGGTCCCTAAACTACTAACTGAAAGTAAATAGGAAGCAAGCCAGCCTCTTCCACTTATCTAGCGGGTATTACAATGAAATAACAGAGAAGAAGTAAGATTGTTGACAGTACTACTGTTCAGCTTACAATAATTAGAGATTTTCCTGCCAAATACATAAAAAAGAAAGTCTAACCATGCTGCAATATAGTATAATGTCTCCTCAATGATCACAAAGACTTTCAACCCAAACCCAACTCAAAAGATAGACTTTACGCAAGCTGATATGACAGAACAGCAACTTAATATGCATAACCAGCAACCCTAGAATCCACTAAAATGCTCACAACTCACTCAATACTTGCCAGAATGACATGAGACTTGATGCAAACGAAAGCTAGGATGATGACAATGAAGACTAGACAAAGAAACAGCTGACAAATTGAAGTATTTTTTTTTTCTAAACACTTGCCAGGCAAAATAGAATGGAACAGCCTCAAGAAATGTTCTACCAACAAGATAAAATCCAAGACACCTCTAAAAAGTCTGCAACTTGGCATAGAGGGGCGCCCAAGGCTAGCAAATGCATGGGTAAACTACCCAGAACCAAAATAAATTCGCCCAAAGACTTATGAGTATAAACTTCGATCTGCAATACAAAATCAGCAACTCCAGATTTTGATTAAAATGCAAGAAATTGAACTACAAATGCAAAACAACTTCTACAATGCAAAATCTCACTACAAATCTCACTCAACTACAATCTAACTCTCCACTAGTTGCTGTCTTTCAAGCAAGAAGTCGAGCCAAGGCTAGGAGGCATTCATTCCTCGAAGCAATCCAAATACCATTCCGGCAGCATAACTTTACTCAAGACATAAGATAATCCAAATGAGGACCCAAGACCTCCTTTTATAACTTTGTGAAGACTCTCCAGAAGCTTCTAGAAACCCTAACTTTTCAAATTTGAAATAACTCCTTTCCCTCCAAAGATGGCGTCCCATTTTCCAAGCAATATTTGACTTTAATTTTAAATTAATTCCCTCCTCAAAGAAGGCGTCCAACTCAAGCATGAAATAGACCTTTGAATAATAATAAATTTCCTTCAATGAAGCGCCCACCCTTGAAGAACACCTTTTAAGAACAACTTGAAGTGATGTAGCTAGGCCAAGGGGGGAGTCAACATTAAAATATAACATTAACATAACATTATTTAAATAAAATGAACTTATCTCTCCAAAATGCGTCCCAAGGCCAAAATTGATCAAACCAACTGAGCTGACTGAATATGAGAGCCATCCGTGCCGAAACCAACAGGACCACTGCCAAAAATAGAATTTACTAAAAATAGTAAATTCCAGAAAGTTGCCCGGATCAAAGTGCATGCGATACCAATGCGAAGCTTTCTGAAAACCCAGAAAGAATCCGCAATCCAAAATCCCAAACTTCAGGATGTAGCCGTCATAACTTACTAAAAATAGTAAGTCCGGAAAGGTTGCCTAACGCAGTTGCAAGTCATACCTCTGCGAAGCTCTCTGAAAACCCAGAAGGAATCCAGAATCCAAACAACCAAACTCCAACAAGCAAAACCCTGAATCATCAAGAGAACCCACCAAGCAGCCGAAAACCCTAATTTTGCCACTGACTAGCCGACAGCACACTGGGAATAGGCTACCAATCACTGAAAAGTGAAGTGCTAAAAACGGGGACATTACACTGACTAATGAAATTATTTATGACAAAGCACAGGCCATTGACTTGGCCAAGGCTCACTTGAGAATTCTTGCAGATTATTGACCTAGTTAAGGGTCAGTTGAAATTTCTCAAAGGTAACTAAGTTGGTTAAGACTAAATTAGCATTGCTTGTGTGCCAATAAGTTGGTTAAGACTCAGATAAGGAGGTCATTTAGGATTTCAATAAATGTTGCTTGTAAGCCACTGATTTGGTTGAGACTCATTCAACGTTGCTTGTTGCCCACTAAGTTCCCTAGGTTTATTGAAACCAGCTAGTGGGTGATTGACATTTGGTTAAGCCTTAGTCGATGCCCTAGAAAACTTTTAGTATAATTTAATTTTTGTAGCTTGTGGTAATGTTCTGTGAACCTTGAACTCAAAACTCAGATTAATACTTCATTTTAAGCTGTTGATGTTTGATCTAAGACAGTGAAGATGAGTTGCTTTAATGAAATATACCAACCAATATTTGTGCAATTTTCTGATTTTTGTAACATAAAATGATGCCCTAATTTCTAATTTTTAATTTATGCTTAAACCCTAGTGTGCTGATGTAATTTTCTGAGTTTTATAATGCATGAACAGCAGTACATAATGCAACCAAAAGATAGAAAAACTTGTAGCAGATAACAGTAGCATTAAATCACCAACATAGCATGATTAGATCCTTCAATATGAACCAACAATTGTCTAATATAAACCTTCAGTCTGCTGCTACAGAATATGAATGCAAATTACAAAGTAAAGTGGGCTTCAAACATGTGCCACAACATGAAGAAACCCTAATAATGCAAATGCAACTAACCCTAGCTGGGCGAAGCTACTCCAGCTACAAATATGCAACTAAATGATGAAGAAACAACTGAAATAACCCTACCAAGGGTGCGCTGACCTGCTGGGCTGATGTTAGGGTTTTGCCACCCTAGAAAATCTGATTTAGAACCTCCAACTTGCACAACTCCCCCTTCAAATCAGAAATCTAATTGCTGATGCAAACTGACATGGAACTAGCAATTATCTCCATTGAAGCACATAGGAACCTCCGTCATGAAGTCCTCCTTGGAAGAAGCTAGGATTTCGTCCAACTTCCTCTTGATTCTCAAGGGCTTTCGTCCTTAGAGAATTCGCCACTAAGCAGAGCAGAAAAGTAGATATAAAATTGTGAATGATGAATAATGCCTTCAACTCACCTTGTATAAATACACAACTCCTTATAGCTCCCAATCTGGCCGACCTAGGTTTTGGCAATTTGAATTGTTTTAATTTATTTTTAAGCCTCCTTTTCTTTGGCGCCAACTTCCAAATTATATTTATTTTATTTTTTATTCTTCTCCTTATTCCTCCAAGGGTCGTCCAAGCCCATATATATATAAAATAATTTTGGCATAAATATTTAAATATTTTCCCTCCTTTTTGGGCGCCCCAAATGCAAAATAATAAAATATTATTTTGTTATCTGATTTTCGCATAAGGGTCATTACATTTAAGTCCACAGTTGATGAGGCATGTATGTTAATGAGATCAATGGAAACCATTAAGAGATGTCCATCTTTCTGGAGACAATTTGGTAATGGTCTTCATCTGTTCTAGACACACTGGATTTTGATTACTCGTCTCCTATGGTTGATGGTGCAGGTTTTAATGTATCCAAGGTTTTACTGATATTAAACTTGGCAAGATTAATATGTATCATATGCAGTCATTCAGACCTTTTCAATATCCAGTTTTGGCAGGTAATTTTCATTGGCTTCACTTATCTCTTCGCAAAATTTATCTAATTCAGCTAATCCTCCCATGATTTCAAAGAAATAAATATATTTTCTCAGTTGTGGAATTTGAAATCAAATCTAGAACTCCACCATAACAATCAAATTTTTAGTTGATTTAAATAAATTTTATACAAGGAAACGAGCTTAAAATCTCTCAGGAAATGATCTGGGAATCCAAACATTCAGAAATCCATATCATATGCAAACTGCAAGCTACTCAACTATCAAAATTCATTTATAAATTTAAAATCCTCTATTGTGTTTATAAGTTTAGTTGAGTTGCAACATTTTCTCAATTAAGTAAACTTTTATAATCAAACCACAAACACCTCCTATATCATAAATAGCTTTTGTCATTCAAAAGTTGAATAAAAAATTGTTAAAAAACCCTCGATTATAACAGAGCAGACATGAAGTCCTTTGCCCAAAACAGATATAACAGTTCCCGTAGCCAGATTGTGTTGTTTTACACCCCAAAAAAAATTCTAAATAATGAAGCCAGCAATATCTATATTGACACTCTCATTTA
>VDFB02318119.1:0-15188 GCA_007258455.2 Sequoia sempervirens | reverse complement strand
ACTTCAATCAAGAACCTGGGACATTCTGGACTCCTCGCAGCAGCGTCAATTCCTATATCAGTTCAGAGCCTTGAGTTCGTAATCGCTTGCATTAAGCATTACAACCCGGCTACTAGGGAGATCCAGTCAGCAGATGGTAGGTTGATTTGCAGTCTAAAGCCTGACATGGTTGAAAAGTGTTTTTCCATTCCCCCATGGCCTGAAAGTGTAACTCTTTCGAGGGATGAGTGTGAAAAGATGTGGAATATGCATAAGGACAAATACAGCAAGAGGATTGTACTGAAATGAATGAAAGGAAAACATAAGAGTGTTGTTCATAGTTGCAGCCCAGTTGGCGGAAGGATAGGTCATATTTCAGTGATGTCAGCAAAGTTCAATAAAGCGGCCAATGAGATTGAAGATTTCCTAAGATCTATTGAAGATGCCGAAGATATTCTTGAAAAGCGGTGTTTTGCTGTTGATGGTATAGGTGCACCGAACCGGGACACAATCTCAGACTTCCTAGCGGATGTGATCGAGCTTTAAAGCAGCTTTCTTCTAGAAGCTTTCTTTCCCGCTTTCTTTCTATTCTTGGAATCATCCTTATCCATTCTTTGAGGATAGAAAGAAGATAAGATGTAATAGTTGGCGTTTTCCGCTTTTTCTGCTTTTTAGGGTTTTAGTTGTTATCTTGTTTCTAGATTTAGTAATAAAGCTTGCTTGCTGAGCAAGCCCTAGATTGTGAAAGCAAGGAGATTTTAAGGTTCCCTACTCCTCTCGCTTCTCTATAAATAAGAGCCTCTTTGCTCATTTAGTTTTTTTAACTGCGGCTTATGAGAACAAAACGCTGAGCCTATTGTGCCTTCTATTTGTTGCTCAAGTATTGTTCATTTGTATTGTGATAAGCAAACTGTTGAGCCTCTTTAGCCAACAAGGAGTTAGTGAGATTGCTGTTTTCTATTGTGTTAAGAATAAGTTTGCAAGCCTCCTTAGCTGCAATTTCTTATTCAAGGCATGTTAGAAGGGAGTTTTGTTTTAGAGATTTGAGTAATAAAATCATGAGCCTCTTTGCCTTGGTCTAAAATCTCAGATTTCCGTTATCTATGTTATGCTTTCATGATCTTTATTTCAGCTTACAGTTGAAGTGTGTAGGTGTTTGTTGAGAGAGAGATTGTTAAAGTATTTTTGTCAGAAATCTACCTTGTTAATTTCTAACTTCTCTTGCTCTGCTATTACTAGAGAGGTTAGGAACGTCTTTAGTCTAAGTTAGTCGTAGTTGAACTTCTTATCAGAAAATCTCAGCTGCGGCGTTTGTGTTTAAAAAACCTTGTGCTCTAAGCTGATCCAAAAAGATAGGCAACTTAGTTTTAGTTTACTTTCTTTCAAACACCATCAGAAGAGGGAGCTTCCCTCCTAAGAGTTATCTCTGCATAGCTGTCCGCTTTCAAATCCGCATTCCAGAGGTGCGAATTTAAACGCCAAATACAGAATCAGAGTAGTTTACTTTATTAGGGTTAGGGCGCATGACTTGCATGCATTGCAAGAACTGTAGTGAACTCAAGGTGATTTTAGGGTTACCTACACCTTGATGTATATAAATAAGAGCTTTTGCTCATTTGTAAATAACTTTTGCTTGAGAGAGAAATATATGCTGCGCCTACCTTGCCCTCAATATTGCTCTTTATGGTATTTGTTCATGTGTCTTCATTATTGCAATTGATTGTTATGCCACATAGGGTTTCGAAAGATTGTAATGCTGGATTCTTCCATAGTTTAGAGAAATCTGTCTTGTGAATCTTTTATTGTTATGATCGAACGTTATGCCACACAGGGTTTCGTAAGATTATCATGATAAAACCGTTTTGTGAAGTGTTTACTATGCTGATCGAGTGTTATGCCACACAGGGTTTCATAAAGTTTTCATGGTGAATCTTCTCTTAGATTAGGAAAATCTGTTTTGTGAAACTTTTATCATTACGATTGAGTGTTATGCCACATAGGGTTTCATAGAGATTTTGATGATAAGAGCTGTTTGTAAGTCTTTACTATGCTGATTGAGTGTTATGCCACATAGGGTTTCATAAAGATTATCATAGCAAATTCTCAAATCTGTTTTGTGCTTAATAAACTTGTTCAGATTGAGATGATAGTTGCGCCACCTTGCCTTCAAGTAGAGAATCTGAATGTGTTTATTGTCTGATAGTCATAACCTTGCTCCGTTTCCTCTTGCTCTGTTTTCCTGAGGAGATTGGATAGATATAAGTTGTAGTTTAGTTGATTTGCAAAACCAGAGAAAACTCAGCTGCAACGTGTAAGTTCTTTCAAGAAAGCCTTGTGCCTCTAGCAGCTGAAACAAAAAGACAGGACATAGTTTTAGCTTATTTTTCCTTTGCAAGTACTTTTGTAAAGCACAACGAGGGAGCTTCCCCTCCATAATTTGAAGAGCACTCATTGCGTAGTGTGCATAGGCTGTTCATAACAACTTCTACTCCAGAGGTGTTAGTTGTTACGCCAACAATACAGCAAGGCATCATTTGGAGACTGATTTGGAGGGAATGTGAGGTCAGTTTAAGGAGCTAGTTATAGTTTATTTTCTAGAAACATTAATTCTTCCTTTGGTGTGGCTGTAAGGTACAGGTTACAAAACTGAAGAAGTCATTTATAGTTTGCAGCTGATAAATTTGTTGTTACAGACCTTGGAAAAATTCCCAATAATGTATTTAGAGGTCAGTGAACATTTTGAATAATTTCAGTACTGTGAATATCAAATCAGCATGCTTGTATATTCACTACTTTGATTTCTGCAATAAACTGAATGCATGCCAACTGTTTGTTAAATTGTCTTTTCAATATTTAATTGCGAACATGAATGGGAAAAATGCACTTTGATGTTGGGGAATGAATTACTCAAGCATACCATGCGGAAAACCCTTCAAAAGCTCTACAAATGAACTATTTGACAATGTAATGTCCCCATTTTCGTAACTTTCTCATTGTGTTTTCTTAGCCTTATTCTCCGAAGGCTAAGTGGTGAAATAAGGAGAAATTAATTAAATTAATTATTTATTAAGTCATCAAATAAATTAAAATTAAAAGGTAACTTTATAATTGATTAATTTAATTAAAGTGACTAAATAAAATATTATTTCATAAAGTCACTAAAATAATAATATATCTTTTATCCCACATTGGCAAGGAAAGTGTTTGAGCTCTCCTAAGAAAGTATAAAAGAGATATCAAGGGCTCATTTGAAATCATCCAGATTTGAAATTGATATTTGACAATTCATCTTGTGGCGCCAAGGGTTTCTGCAGATTTCTTTTTGATCATAGGAAACGAAAACTTCCTATTGATAGCATAACTGAGGGAGTGAAATATCTCTTGAAGGATTGCATTGTTGGAGGTGGCATTTCAGTCATTTCACTTGAGCAAAATTAGTGGCCAAGGACCAATTTTGCATGATACGAATTTGGAGATTGCTGGAGTTCGTTTGTGCATTGCATCTACATCATTGGAGGGATGATTTTCATTACCAGCAATTAGTAATCAGTCTGATATCTCATTACAGTCATTATTACCAGCTTGAGGAGGCCACATTTTTATCATAGCACATTCATCTTGGGTCGATTTCACCTTCCAACTTAGGCGCACTTCTTGTGAGGGTTTGGTGATGACTATTGATGCTGTTTGGAAGTGTTTAAAGGCTGCTATTATTTTATTTCACCAGCATTTTATTAGAACAGAGGGGTGATTTGAAGAAGGGTTCGAATTGTGCTAAAGAGGAGACTTTTGGATGGATTTTGATGCTATTTCTTCATCAATCTCAAGCACTTCTAAATCCCAGGTTCTTTGTGATTTTGTAGTAGATTTCATTGTCATTTTAGCCTTTTAAGTTGCTGCTGTAGGTGTCTTCAGAAAATCAGACTTTGACATTGTATTGCATCATCATTTGTAAAGCCAAGAGTCTTGGCTAGTACATTAGCAATTGTATTGGAAAGTACTCTTGAATAAAGTAGTCACAAGTTGCATATAATATATTTGATGTAATGTCAATTTGAAAGCATTCATTTCCAGCATATAAGTTTGTATGCCAACTGTTTGTTAAAATGTCAGTTGGCTGTAGGAGGTTGTTTTTCATGTAGAGGTTATGTATTTGCATTCTATAAGACAAAAAAATTGTATTATCATTCTAGCTCATTGCCTAGATATTGAAGAGTTGTTTTGCAAGCGCTTAAACTTATTTGTAAGCCATTTGAAGACAAGCAACAAACTGAAAACTCAGAAACAGCAAGTTAAGAGAGTGCAAGTGAAGTGTTTGACAAAATTCCTTGAAGCAAACTTAGGCCAGTTTTGAAGGAAATTTTCTAGAGTGGCTTAAGAAGTGTGAACATTGTCATTTTGATCTATTTCCTCTCCTTTAGGTGAAAAATCCTAACGTGTTAGAAGGTTATAGTAATCAAGATCTTTGTTTTGCATTTTGATAACCCTTAAGATATTCCTTGAAAGCTAAACTTTATATCAAAAGTAGAAAGGGATATTATAGTGGTATTAGAGCTTTGATCCTGCCATCCTAAAGGGTTGAAGATCACATGAAAAGTCATCATAGATACTACACTCGAAGAAGAGCAGAACAAGAAGAGAATTGGCAAAAAGATAACCCATTTGAGGACACACCATTAGAAGAAATGGGTGATAGAGCAGAAGATGATCTACAAAGAAATGAGAGAAACAACGAAGAGGTTCAGAAAGAAGGGAAAAGAACAAGCTAGAGGAGAGAGCCCTGACTCAAAGTTTAGAAGAACTGATAATTTAATGGATATGATGTTTGAACTCTTGGGCACTATGAGATAGTCTATTCCACAGTAGAGGATAATTCAGATAGGACAAACTAGTGGCACTTCAAGAACAAAGCAGCCGACAATCCAACAAAATTTATCATCTGGTATGTCAAAGCATAGGCCTGGACAGCCTACTTTCATTCCTAGGGAGACCCCTCCAATCCAACAGATAGAACAACTAGAGTTTCAAGCACCTCGTGGCATGTCAGCAATAGATGTGACCAGACATGTGACACTTGCTCCTAAGATTCGGCAAGTCTTGTCTATTCATGAGTTCTTGGATGTGAAGAACAAGAGGAGGAGGTAGGATTGAGCACAAAACACCCCAGCCACAGCCACCACAACAGAATAGAGATCTCTAGTAGGCTGTAAGCAAAATCACATTACCCTATTTTGATGGCACCAATAAATGTTTAGCTAGGTCATGGGTTCAGAAGCTGGACAACTATTTATCGTTGAGGCCTATGCAGGAGGATGAGGCCATCAAATTTGCTACCTTGCATCTGGATGGTGTGGCACACAATTGGTGATATCACAGAATGTACACCTTGCAGCATCATTTGGTTACTACCTATCAAGAGTTCACTGACAGGCTCATTGAGCTTTGATAAGGACCTTGAGCTTTCCTTCCGAGAGCTTGCACAGTTGAGGCAAGGAGGTAGTTTGGAGACATACATAAGTGAGTTCCAAAGGCTTTCCGTCATGGTGACAGGGATTTTTGAGAGGAGATTGGTTATATTGTTCATAGAGGGATTGTATGAGCCGATGAGAGGATGGATCAAAGCTTTTGATCCCCCCACTTTGCAGGAGGCTATGCGAAAGGCTCGTAGCATGGAGACAATAGCACCTCGCAGTAAGTTCTCCTATGGTTCATCTTCTTCAAAAGACAACAAATCTTTTTCTAAAAAGAAGGACAAATCAAACAAAAAAGAGAAGAGTGTAGCACCCTTGGATCGGGATACCCTCAATGATTTAAGGAAGAAAAAAATTTGTTTCTATTGCAAGGGACCCTACGATGCAAATCATGATTGTCCTTTGAGACCCAAGGGCAAGGCTAATAGGGTTATGTGGGCATTTTATGATGATTTTGAGTCTAAGAAATCAGACCAGCAATCTAATTCAGAGGATTCAAATGCTGATCATGATGAAGAAAAGCCTGAAAGTGAGGGAGAACATGATAGGGCAGCAAGGCGACATGATGCACACATCACCAGCATCCAGTAGGAGGGATCATTTAGGATGCGTGGGGTTTTAGCAGGGCAGAAAATCATCACTCTTCTTGACACTAGAGCTACACAATTTTATTGATGTCAAATTGGTTGAGAGGTGTGGAATCAGGACAAAAGAATTTGAGGGGATAAGAGTTACGGTTGCAAATGGATACACCCTCAAATGCAATAGGATGATCCTAGATATACCTATGCGCTTGAACAACTATGAGTTTAAGACATATTTCTATGTGGTGAATATGGGAGATACAGATATGGTTCTTGGCATGAGATGGTTGCATGATATTGGGAAATTCACTCTTGACCTCAAGGAGATGGAGATGACATTCCAGGTAGATGGGAAAACTCATATTCTTAAGGCAATCTGAGACTCTAGTTTCAGGATGATCTCATTCAGGAGGATGGAGAGGCTCATGAGACATGACATGGTTGAGTGGGCAGTTGAATGTGTGTTGATGCCTACGCAGGGAGAACAACAAAAGCTTGATTACCATCCAGGCATTCAGGAGTGAAGGATTAAACATACAAAGGTGTTCAGTGATATTCCACCTGGTAGACCTCCAGATCGAGGTATTGAGCACATCATTGAGTTAGAGGAGGGCGTCAAGCCAATGATAGTCACTCCTTACAGGCATCCCAAGCGGCTTAAGGACAAGATAGAGAAGACAATAAAAGAACCGCTTGCTATGCGACACATTAGACCTAGTAAATCACCTTTTGCTTCATCCGTAGTTTTGGTCAAAAAGAAGGCCGGTACGTTGCGATTGTGTATAGACTACAGGCTATTGAATAAGAGGACTATCAAGAATAGATATCCCATACCTAGAATTGATCAGCTGATAGACGAGTTACATGGTACCCAATATTTTTCAAAGATAGACTTGAGATCAGGGTATCATCAAATTTAGGTCAGGGATCAGGACATTGAGAAGACGGCTTTCAGGTGTCATTATGGGCATTTTGAGTTTGTGTTTATGCCATTTGGGCTAACCAATGCACCTGCGACATTTCAATCCACGATGAATAGAGTTTTCCATTCACAACTAAGGCGGTTTGTGCTAGTATTCTTCGATGATATCTTGGTGTATAGCAAAACATGGGAAGATCACATAGCTCATCTTGACACAGATTTGGGTATTCTTGGTGAGGAGTCCTTGTACGCCAAGGAATCCAAGTGTCACTTGGGAATGACAAAATTATTATACTTAGGCCACATCATTAGTGCAGATGGGGTACGCATGGATCTTGACAAGGTCAAGGCAATCGTTGAGTGGCCTACACCAGAGAATCTCACCCAGCTGAGAGGGTTCTTGGGGCTATGCGGCTTCTACCGTAGATTTGTTAAGGGGTATTCACAGCATGCGGCACCGCTCATAGATTTGACTAAGAAAGGGGCGTTTGTTTGGACTCTAGAGGCACAAGATTGCTTTGAGATGTTCAAACTACTCATGACTACTTGCCCAATACTTGCATTGCCAGATTTTTCTAAACCCTTTGAGTTGCAGTGTGATGCTTCAGGAGAGGGGATAGGTGCAGTCCTGATGTAGAAAAAACATCCAATTGCTTCTGAGAGTCGGAAGTTGCGTGGTCTAGAGAGGGGTTACAGCATATATGATAAGGAGATGTTGGCCATTATGCATGCATTGGCCAAGTTCAGGCAGTATTTGGTGGGCAGTAAATTTGTAGTAAAGACAAACCATAACAGCTTGAGACACTTCCTTGGGCAGCGGGACCTTAATGATCGTCAGCAAAAGTGGGTGAGCAAGTTGCAATCATATGAGTTTGACATTGCCTTTGTAAAAGGGACGCAAAATTTAGTTGCTGATGCTTTATCTCGTCGCCCACACTTGAGCTCCATGGCTGGGATTGTAGAGGATTGGAGGCCCCTGATAGTGGCAAAGTATGCCAAGGACAATTGGGCTTCAAGAGTTGTTGAAGGGACAATGCGGGATGACAGATACACGATTGTAAACGATCTTATCATTTACAAGGGGAAAATCTATTTGACCCCAGGATCGGAGATGAACACAATTTTGAGAACCTTTCATGATACACCCATGGCAGGACATCCTAGATGTTTCAAGACCTACAAACAGATACGGGAGAGATTCACCTGGAAGGGCCTTAAATCAAATGTTCTTCGATATGTCAGAGAGTGTCCTATTTGTCAACAGAATAAACAGGAACACACATACCCTCCAGACCTACTTTAGCCACTTCCAATTCCTGATAGGAAGTGGGAGAGTTTGTCGATGGATTTTATTACTAGTTTTCCTAGAGCCCATGATCGGGATTGTATCTATGTGGTTCTGGATCATTTGACTAAGTATGCTCACTTCTTTCCGATCACAGCTACATATTCAGCTACATAGGTAGCAAAGCTATTTTCCCATGAGGTATTCAGGTTGCATGGGTTGCTCGGGAGCATCGTCAGTGATAGGGATAGCAAGTTTATGAGTCATTTTTGGCAGGAGCTATTCAGGCTATGTGGGACCGAGCTCACTTTGAGTACTAGTTACCACCCGCAGACAGATGGACAGACGGAGATAGTGAACAAATGGGTGGAAGGATACCTCAGAAATTACATAGTAGGGAAGCAGAAGGGTTGGGTTAAGTGGTTATATCTTTGCGAGTATTGCTACAATACCACTTACCATCTCTCGATTCAGATGACCCCATTCATGGCTTTATATGGGTATGATGCACCGAGCTTTCTGGATTTATTGTTGGGTGACAGCAGAGTGCCTAGTGCTGGGGATTTGTTGCAGGAAAACCAAGACATCATGAGAGCTCTACGAGAGAACATCCAAAAGGCACAAAACCAACAAAAGCAGTATGCAGATCAGAAGAGGGACGAGCGCTCATTCGAAGTTGGAGATATGGTGTACTTGATGTTGCAGCCTTACAAGCAGTCCTCTCTTAAGAGGAGTGGTGCAGAGAAACTCAAGCCACGTTACTATGGACCATTCAAGATTATTAGGAGAGTGGGAGAGGTGGCTTACAAGTTGGAATTGCCGACGGAGATCAAAGTACATAATGTTTTCCATGTGTCACGCCTCAGGAAGGCATTAGGACATCATGTTGTTCCTTCCACAACTTTACCACCCTTGGATGACGAGGGAAAGCTGATTTTGGTGCCTGAGGCTATTTTGGATGTTAGGGAGCGACATTTGCATCGCCAGGTTATTAGGGAGTATTTGATCAAATGGAGGGACTTTCCAGTTGAAGATGCTACATGGGAGTATGAGATCTTACAGCATCTTGAGTTGAGATTGCTTGGGGACAAGCAATTTCAGGAGGGGCAGACTGTAATGCCCCCATTTTCGTAACTTTCTCAGTGTATTTTCTTAGCCTTATTCTCTGAAGGCTAAGTGGTGAAATAAGGAGAAATTAATTAAATTAATTATTTATTAAGTCATCAAATAAATTAAAATTAAAAGGTGACTTTATAATTAATTAATTTAATTAAAGTGACTAAATAAAATATTATTTCATAAAGTCACTAAAATAATAATGTCTTTTATCCCACATTGGCAAGGAAAGTGTTTGAACTCTCATAAGAAAGTATAAAAGAGATATCAAGGGCTCATTTGAAATCATCTAGATTTGAAATTGATATTTGACACTTCATCTTGTGGAGCCAAGGGTTTTTGCAGATTTCTTCTTGATAATAGGAAATGAAAACTTCCTATTGATAGCATAACTGAGGGAGTGAAATATCTCTTGAAGGGTTGCATTGTTGGAGGTGGCATTTCAGTCATTTCACTTGAGCAAAATTAGTAGCCAAGGGCCAATTTTGCATGATACGAATTTGGAGATTGCTGGAGTTTGTTTGTGCATTGCATCTACATCATTGGAGGGATGATTTTCATTACCAGCAATTAGTAATCAGTCTGATATCTCATTACAGTCATTATTACTAGCTTGAGGAGGCCACTTTTTTATCATAGCACATTCATCTTGGGTCGATTTCACCTTCCAACTTAGGCGCACTTCTTGTGAGGGTTTGGTGATGACTATTGATGCTGTTTGGAAGTGTTTAAAGGCTGCTATTATTTTATTTCACCAGCATTTTATTAGAACAGGGGCGATTTGAAGAAGGGTTCGAATTGTGCTAAAGAGGAGACTTTTGGATGGATTTTGATGCTATTTCTTCATCAATCTCAAGCACTTCTAAATCCCAGGTTCTTTGTGATTTTGTAGTAGATTTCATTGTCATTTTAGCCTTTTAAGTTGCTGCTGTAGGTGTCTTCAGAAAATCAGACTTTGGCATTGTGTTGCATCATCATTTGTAAAGCCAAGAGTTTTGGCTAGTACATTAGCAATTGTATTGGAAAGTACTCTTGAATAAAGTAGTCATAAGTTGCATATAATATATTTGATGTAATGTCAATTTGAAAGCATTCATTTCCAGCATATAAGTTTGTATGCCAACTGTTTGTTAAAATGTCAGTTGGCTGCAGGAGGTTGTTTTTCATGTAGAGGTTATGTATTTGCATTCTATAAGACAAAAGAATTGTATTATCATTCTAGTTCATTGCCTAGATATTGAAGAGTTGTTTTGCAAGCACTTAAACTTATTTGTAAGCCATTTGAAGACAAGCAACAAACTGAAAACTCAGAAACAGCAAGTTAAAAGGGCACAAGTGAAGTGTTTGACAAAATTCCTTGAAGCAAACTTAGGCCAGTTTTGAAGGGAATTTTCTAGAGTGGTTTAAGAAGTGTGAACATTGTCATTTTGATCTATTTCCTCTCCTTTAGGTGAAAAATCCTAAAGTGTTAGAAGGTTATAGTAATCAAGATCTTTGTTTTGCATTTTTGGTAACCATTAAGATATTCCTTGAGAGCTAAACTTTAGATCAGAAGTAGCAAGGGATATTACAGACAAAATGTCTATTGGGGAAAACATGCAAAATTCCCGATTAATCCCGATTTTTAAAAAATCTGCAAGCTGGACGATTTTTTCCCCGATTTTTTGAAAAAAATTTGACCGTTTGGTCAACAATTTTTTCCCATTTCAAATTGCAAAATTGCCAAAAAAAATGCGTTTAAAACCTGCAAAAAAATGCAAATAAAACACCCTGGTTTTCGTGTGAAAAAAAACCATGAGACCATAGCTTATTGCTTACTATTATGCTTTGATAGATTTTTTCCAAGCATCCATAGTTTGTTCAAAAGCACTTGTTTTAGGCTTTTAGCCATAGCAGCAAGGCAGTGAACTGTTTGATAAAATGCTTTGGTAGACATGTATGAAAAATGTGGTAGCATAGACAAGGCAGTGAACTGTTTGAAAAAATGCCTCAAAGAAATGCAGTCTCATGGTGTGATGAAATGCTATGACGAATGCCATGGAAAACAAATTGCTATGGATTGCCATGGCATTCCATCACCATGAGACCACATTTTTTTTGAGGCAATTTTTCAACCAGTTCACTGCCTTGTCTATGCTATTGCTTACTATTATGCTTTGATAGATTTTTTCCAAGCATCCATAGCTTGTTCGAAATCACCTGTTTGAGGCTTTTAGCCATAGCAGCAAGGCAGTGAACTGTTTGATAAAATGCTTTGGTAGACATGTATGAAAAATGTAGTAGCATAGACAAGGCGGTGAACTTTTGAAACAATGCCTCAAAGAAATGTGGTCTCATGGCGATGGAATGCCATGATGAATGCCATGACAAGCGAATTGCTATGGATTGTCATGATATTCCATCACCCATGAGACCACATTTCTTTGAGGCATTTTTTCAACCAGTTCACTGCCTCGTCTATGCTATTGCTTACCATTATGCTTTGATAGTTTTTTTCCAAGCATCCATAGCTTGTTTGAAAGCACCTGTTTTAGGCTTTTAGCCATAGCAGCAAGACAGTGAACTGTTTGATAAAAATCTTTGGTAGAGATGTATGAAAAATGTGGTAGCATAGACAAGGCAGTAAACTGTTTCCAAAAATGCCTCAAAGAAATGTGGTCTCATGGTGATGGAATGCCATGACAATCCATAGAAATTTTCTTGTCATTAATCACTTTTTATGAACAAACCCTAGCTATATTTGTAATTATTTTCTATTTTATAGTTAAAAACCCTAATTACTTTTACTTTTTCTATTTTTTATCTTATTTTAACTAAAAACCGTAAATGTTAATTTGTTTTCTATTTTTTTCTTATTGAAGTGTACTTTATATTTATAAATTGTTCCAATGTCAACCCCAACTAGAAAGGACACTTGTTGGAAACTTGCCATCACTGGGTCAATGAAAGAGGATATAACTAGTCCACATTGCAAGACAAATTCTTGGGTCTAATCGGGTTTGTACAGGGCCTGGTTTGGACAGCCCATGTCCCCCCAAGCATATATGAGATGTACTCAGGTTGTCTAGGTCATGCCCTAGATGAACCTATCCCCGGAACAGGGAACAGGACCCATTTGGACCAGGTACAGGGACTGGGACAAGCAAACCCAGTATCATACATCGTATTACATGTAACAATAGGAATTATAAAGTAACTTAATATAATACTACATCAGTTTTTCTCAGTTAGTAACACCTGTAATTTATAAATGATGCAATTATGTGGTTTTGATTATGAGAAAAAATAACTGATAATCTTGCCATTGATAAATGGGTGTTTAACTCCCTGTCTACTGTAAATGTCACTTTCTCTTTTCTTGCAGACAAGGGATGAAGAAGAGTGCTGATAGGACAGTGATAGACAGTAAACTTGAAATTAATATGATGAGAATAAATCCAATAAGGGGCATATAAATATACTTCATACCATTTAGAAAAATAAAAACTTAACTATATGCAAATAGCTCTGGTAGTCATTTTCTGCACATAAATATGTTGACAGTTCACATTGAAGTCATTCTGCACCTATAGATGTTCATCAGGTATACCTAATCAGATAAAACAAATATATTGCAAGTCGCAGAGCAATAGCAATATCACTGTCAAATTGCCCTTATGTCAATTTGAGCATTTTTTTTGTTTTTTGTTTCCCATCAATTAATAATTTGTTAATTGCACTTATTGTCCATAAATAAAAGGATATACATATTTGATGACACGAATATGCACTAGGAAGAGGCAAACAAGTATGTAATCCGTATTCCTAGGTTATAAGTTCCTCCATTAAATCTTTGGTAGAGCATTCCTTTTCCATTGCTTTTAACTTTTTTCTTGTCTATGCAGATTTTCTGTGGAGGGCAAAAAAGGAATCCTATGGCTCTAAATGGATAAAAGTCTGGACTGTTTGGAGGTTGACCAGACAAACTCTACAGTTGATACTATATTTGCATTAATATGCAAAGAAAAAGAAACTTCACCATTATCAACCATTTTTCTCCAAAAAATATTAAAACAAATTCAAGAAAAAAAATGTTTTGGTCTCAATATAATGTTAAGCTAACATAAAAGAAAAAATAGTGTAATCTTTAGGCAAGGGAAAAACTGGATGTTTAAATCAAAAACCTGTATATTGTTGCACGTAAATTAATTTTGGATGAATCAGCTCCCATGTCACTCAATTCCATGTGCGATGCTTTTATGACACACACATTGTTGTCCATGTTAAGAGGAAATGTCATAGCATAACCTCCTATTGTAAGAAGATAGGGATATCTGGATGCAATTATCTTATTAAGGATTGCTATATAGAATAAACTGAAAAGATTTGCATCATTTGACTAGGATGCAATAAAATAGAGTTTCTTATGAGGAATGAGAAGCTCCCCAATATATCCAGAGATGAAATTAGTTAAAAAGTAAATCACACAGATCAAAATTAATTTGTATGTATGCGCATTTGGATACGTGCTATCAAAAATATCCACACCAGCTGCCACACCCTGTAGTACCTCCTCTGAAGCAAACCACAAACCAATTAGTTCCACAGATGAAAATTCTCTCACAATAACGTAACAGCAAAGGACAGGCTAAAACCAAAAAGTTTCTCTCCTACTCCAATTTCTCCAATTTTGGTTGATTATCTTTAACTTAGGTTAAAAAAAGCTGCATGATGAATCTATTTTAATGTAAACAGACAAAAGGATAAAATATATATACCCTCCAAAAATTGAAGGATATACAAATAATAGTATGAATCTAGGAAAAAATTTAAGCCTAATCATTTCATCCCTGATTTGACTAAATATAGACTGATGTATGGAGAATTAAACTATAAAATTGAGGTGAGGTAGCCTTAAACCAATTAGTGTATCAATGTTTCATTGGCCCTTGAAATTTGTGATAAAAAGGATGTGATATAGAAAAAGTTATGACATTGTGATAAAACTGAGACCTAAATTGCTTCTTGTTTTTAAAGATCAACTCTTCCCATGGTCAATGATAAACTGGTTCTGCTGCAGATCATCAGTATCATAATTCTTGCACTGACAAATTTCCTGTGTGTGAATCTGATTTCTAAGTGATTCAACTTGATTTTGCATATTCTTGTTTTCCATCTGTAAATTAACAACCTTTTTGAATAGCATATTTAGACTTGTTAACAACTACCTTAGATAATCTGTATACCTCAAAGATTGTCCTTGCTCCTACTTGTGTCTTTTCAAGTTTTCTTTGTAAGTTTTGATAAATGAATATGTATCCATGGTAAAACAAAACCTCCAAGGTAGCAAAACTGCTTAGAAAGGAGCTTGTGGTTTTCGGTGCATAAACCAATGAAGCAGGCACCAAAAAGTTAGACTTGGCTAGGCCAATGTCTTGTCCTCTGAAATATTGATTTTCATGATACTTTCAAGTCACAAATAAATGTGGAAACCCTCCTTATAGCATCATCCTTCAAATGTCATCAGACCACACTAACCAACATGGGATGAGATTATTTAGACAAGCATTCTCCCTTTTTAGAATTTTCTTTTCCAACACCATTTTTGTTACTTGCTTTTTTCTTTGAGATATTAAATTCTCCCTCCACCCTCTCTCGCCCCACCCTGCTTTTCACGATATAACCTTTCAAACTAAAATCTTTTTACATTTATTCACCCTTTGATAATATTCTAATAGACCAAAATAGTGTATGACAATTAATTACCTCTATCAAATGCCATAGCCCTATAAAAGATTATAATACTTGGCACATTTCCTAAATATATTCTTTATAGTCAAGTAACAATGCAC
>VDFB02318117.1:0-21968 GCA_007258455.2 Sequoia sempervirens | reverse complement strand
TATTAGGAGGAAGATGATTATCATCTTCCAATTCCGTACCTGATATCCATACATTGGATATGTCAAGTGTTTTTGATCCCTTGTTAACATAACTTCATAGATAATTGAAGAATCTTGAAGATATATGTATTATGTCTAATAATTGTATCTTGTGATACATCTTATCTATAAAGCAACATCACCACATGAAAAAAATAGTGGAACTGTGAAGATATGTTTTTGAATGAAAGTCAAATTCATCCAAAATAAATAATTGCATGTGGTACTTACCTTTTTTTCCTACAAGTTTTTAGATGGAATAGAAATGAAAACTTTGTCAAGTCATATTTAAATGTACTATAAAGCCTAGAACCCCAAACCTCATAACCACACAAAATTATTAATGACATTAAAATTAAAAAATTCATAATTTTATTTTTAACATTATAAAACTAAAGTCACAAACACCTTCTCTCTAGTAAGTCTAGCAAAATTTAAAAAAAAAACTTCAATTAAATTTTCTTTATAAATGCAATTATTTCTCTGTGCCTATCACCTTTTATTAAATGGATGTAATAACAAATCTTAGTTGACACAGAAAACAAAAGTCTAAATACCTCAATACATGGAAGTGTGAGCAAGGAATTATGTTGGAAAACTTCAATCATTTCACACAATTTTGACAGAATATGCTTTTTAATCACAGCCGGCTTTAGATTGCAGAAAATATCTTCCAACTTCATGGGAAAAGCAGTCATTCAGATTCCCTTAAACAACCACCAGGTAGAAGGTATTTAAACTTGTCAGCATGACTGATGAGATAAGAAGGAAGATGCACTGCAGAGAAGAAATGAGGTAAGGAACCCATCTTGGCAATTATCTGTTGAAAAGAATATTCCTCTGGCAACATGTCAAACAGATTTGCCCCACTACAAATTATGTTCTGTATTCTTGAAGGGTCCAAAAAGTAAGAAAACCTCACTCTATCCACATGACTATAAGATTTCATCTTAAATATGAAGTCATTTATATAGCGAAAGCAGAAACTACAGTGCCATCCTGCATCTGCAAAAATCTCATCTGCTTGGCGAAAATGTCCATAGTTGGTTTTTCCTGGCATGTAAACATGGATTTGTGCTCTCCAACTGTCATAACCCACAAAGAACTCAAATGAATAAATGTAGTTTCTCAACTGTAAGTGCATTATAGGAGGTATGTTATCACACCACCTGAGAAGATTTATGGTGTGTGCACTTGGTATTTCATCCACATCTGCCATTATTACAAGGTCATCTTTGAAAACACCTGCCTCTTTTAACAGCCTATCCAATACTACTCTTTGGTATGCCTCTTCTACAAATGGGCTTTCTCCATTTGACAGGGGCCACCCAGTTGCAGTTCCGTACTTCACCTTGGCCTCTGCAAAAGCAAACCTTTTTCTGTTGATAGCAAAGTGCAATGGTTTTGGTAGGCCAGTGAAAGTTTTATTGGATTCAAGAATCACAAATTTTGTTACAACATGGTTTAGTTCATGCCATCTTATTGTGAGGAGATCTAACTCATTGCTGAATAGGATGGCATCAAAAACATTTCTAGGATTGTCCCTGATTTTCCAACCATGAATGTTGCATAGATATTCCATAGACACATTTTCTGCATGGAAATGAGGGATTTGGCGGAAAGGTTTTGGTGGCTTGTCCCAAAGGGGACGGAAGAAGTAGGATATTTTCAGGCCATGGAAGTATATAAAAAGGGCACTAGTTGGCACAATGATGAGCCAAATGAGTAAGATCCTCAGTTCTGTATCTCTTGAAATGTACCTTGTGCTGGACATGACTAAAGAAACTTGACCTGCATCCTGTCATCAAAAAATATAGTGCTGTGAGATTAAAATAGCTACAAGCAAGACAATCTTATTGAACAGTAGGTGGTGTGATAGAACCAAACTGTTCTTAATGTTTTAATGGCATCAACAACATGGCTTAATTTTTTAGTTTCAATCTATTTTCAGGGCCAAAGGACTGCAAAACAAAGTACATGCGTGGTTCATAAAGTGGGAACCCTGATGTATCATTGCAAAAGCACCATGAGAAGTAGGTAAGATCATGAATATAAAAAATGTTAGCAAGAGGAATTTGAAATGGGTTGACAAAGATGAAGACCAAGAAAGAGAACCGAGCAAGGCGGCTGCAGATGACGGCTGTTTGAGGAGAAAGGCAGGGAGAAGCACGGTGGCAGGAGGAGGCAGGGAGAAGCATGGTGAAAGGAGGAAGGAGGACGAGGTGCAGGAGTGAGCTGGAGGGGAAGAGTCGGAGGAGAGAGTGAGGAGACGAAGGTAGGAGGAGGCGGAGGCCAAGGCGGAGAAGTAGGAGGTATGGAGGAGTAAGGAGAAGGAGAGGAGGAGGAAGAGGAGAGGAGCAAGGAGGAGGAGAGGAGGAGATGAAGAAGGAAGGGAAGGAGGAGTAGAAGGTGGGAGACTGGAGAGGATGGGGATAGAATGACGGGGATGAGGTCCTTGGAATGTGGCCTCATTGGTTCATAGCTTCAGTCAAATGCGTTTACCTACCAAAAAACGAAAGAGAGGGAATCGAGCAAGCGTTGATCAAGTAGATCATAACCAAAGAAGAAATTATTTGAACCACGCGAATCCCATTCTACAAATGAAAATTGCCCTATAAGTTGAAATTTGCATGCTAGCTAAAAAGAGGTTTTCATTTTGTATAAGAGACCATGGTTCCCTCTGAAAACATTAGAATTGTATCATGGATCTCCTTCAAGCTATCTCCCTAGGGCCAGATACTGCATTTGAATCAAAAGCAGTTACACACAACAAACATGAAAGACAGATCCAAAGCCCTATAAAAACTCTATCCAGTAGGGTACATGAATCCTGAATGGATTACACGATTGAGAAACCCCATGATCAGAGTAAAATTGCTTGGTTGTACAGATGAGGCCAGTGAAATGAAAATGCTGCATTGGGAAAAGGAAATAACAGAAAACCGCGTGGACAATTTAACAGAAAACAAGTTACCCAATAAACTCAACCGCCTATTATTTTCAGAAAATTGTGCATATGAACAAAAATAGTTGCAAACAATTCAAACAAACAAGCCCTTTGCAACAATGTAAACGAAAATAGATATAGCATGGCAGAGCTTTGCACCTTCAAAAACTGAACTGCTAAAATTAATCCTCTTTGCAAAAAATAGTTGCATCGTTTGCCATGTATCTGGGCATTCCTTCTTTAATATCTATTTCAAAGTTGTTTAACAACAATCTAAGGAAAAAATCCCTAAATATCCTAAAGATAGTTCCAACACCAAAAATTTAGGAGGTAAATTACATCTGTCCCACATAATAAGTCTTCATCCAAATCGTAAGGCTGTAGAATAGGAGAAGAAAGCGGAGTTCTCCATTGTGCTTGGTACCCTTTGTATCTATCTGTGTGTTTGAAGTAAAGGATAGATTACAGTGCATGAGACCACCATGTACACCGGACTGTGACTAGACTAATGGGCAACATACTCTTCTTGATTCAGGAACAAAATTAATGTAGCCATGGACAGATCATACATTCCGAATAAGAACATTTTTTCCAAAATTACTAACTACTCCAAAATCGTAGGTACCTTAGAAACTCAATGATGATCAAAAGGCCGATTAGTTTTTCCCTACACATTTTCTATTCAAAAGTCTTCCAAACAAGACCAAGGGGAAAAAATAATGAATGCCAATGGAAGTATGGAGGACTTGGAAAGAATTACAACTTACGAATGCCATCTAAATTTTTATGTCTTTTTGCAGCTGTGCATCGTGGAGTGTATTGGCTCTCAAAACCACAAGTCGTCTCCTCTAGCATCATTGCTCAGGCTGAGACAAGGGGAACAAAGAAATCTCAGACAAAGAGATTAACACATCAACAAGGGGAGGACAGTTTTGGGCTGATGTATAGGATTAGGGGAAATCCTCTTCTTTAGGCTCTTTGGAACCTAGGGGTATTCCTTTTGAGGTCTGAAAATGGGAAGAACTTGAAGAAGGCTTTGACTACCATGTCCCAATGACAGTCAAGAACAAGCCTACTAGATCTTATTTACAGTACACATATGAACATAAGGATATAAATTAATTGCATTTCTTAAGGTGAAATCCCTTATCTTTTCTTACACATGCATCTTGTATCTCGTGAACATAGCTCTCTATAGATCCGTCTAACACAAGCATCTTGTATCTCACAAACATAGCCTTCTATAGATCCATCTAACACAAGCATCTTGTATCTCACGAACGTAGCCCTCTATAGATCCATCTAATGCAAGCATCTTGTATCTCATGAACATAGCCCTCTATAGATCTATCTAACACAAGCTAGCTAATGTTGTACATTGTTGAAGCAATGGGCAAAGAGGTAAGAAGGACTCTTCCAAGCAAAAATCTCTCAAAGTGTGACTCACTTAAAGATAAATCAAAATTTATAAAATTGATTAGTGCATGCAAGTAGGACAAGAAATTAATTTAGAATAAAAAGGAAAGATGTTTCATGAATATGAATAGTTGAACCCAAAGTCAAATGATTGGTGCCAAATCTGTTGGGAAACAAAGTCATAACATGTAAGGAGGAAAGATGACCATATGGAACAACATCTACATCATAAAAATAAGGAAATCTTGGATATCTCACAAAATAATTCATTTCTAACAAGTAATATTCCTCATGCAATAAAGAGAGACCACCACAAAACAAATTGTAGTGAATTGCAATGCTATGACATTAATCAACTTGTTATTACATTAGGCTAGGAAATGTGGCAAAAGAGGATCCACAACTAGGTTTGAGTATCCCCCCAGAATATTACAACCAACCATGCAGACATATGACCATGCAACTACCTAGCCCAACTATAGCCCGTATAAATTCTTTCCCTTACAATGTAGCACACACATCAATTGATCCCCTAGAATAAACTCTTGGAAACTAAGATGAAAAAATTGTTCTGAGATTTACCCATAATACATTTAACAACCTGTGCATATATTACACTCAATATCATCCAAATAGCTAGAAGAGACAAGGAGGGAATTCAAACATAGGTCTAATCATCATTAAGATGCCTAGAATATTGACCTTGCAAAAGATCAATGCCTTGAAGAAATGAAATCCACTTGGGATCTCCTACAAGGTAAAGAGAACAAACTTTTATCAATACAAAGGACCAACTACAACCATCTCATCCTTGACAAAATCCCTATCATGCAATAAATGCAAGAACAAAGCCTAAGCAAAGAAGATTGAACTTCACACCAATTGACCAAGGTACAAATAAAGAGACCTCTTCTAGTCTTGCCACCAATAGCCACCAAATTGGGCAAAGAGAAAGAACACCATAAAGGCACAACCACCTATAGTCATGAACCAACAAATACTGCATACCATGAGTTTTATCATTTGAAATCACACTGGCCTTTTGAAAAACAACACAAGGCTAACAAGCATGCCACGTTGGCATGATCATATGAACTGAAAGAAATGAGATCTGAGAGGGGATCATATGTAATCTACCCTTTCTAATTATTTCCATTTGGAAGACTTGTTAGTCCATTTCCATATTTCTAGTGGGCTAAGGTAAGAAAATATGAAATAATCTATTTAATATTTAATTACAAATTTGAGAGAATTTATTTACTTTGGTCAATTAAATATTAAAAAATAATATTTTGCTCTTCAAATTAGAGTGTGAGTTTCTTCATGAAGTCTGTGTAACTCCCAAAGCAAAATATAGCAAATTATGTGCCATTTCAAAAGGTCTTTTTATGATAGGTGGTATTTGGGAGGTTACAATATGATTTTAGCCAACAATTGTGAAGATTGGAAAATATATATATTTTATTCTCCCATGATGGGCATTAGGATTTTGGGTGCCCAATCTACGTTTCAAGTAACTAGTAATATGAGGAGGATTTCATTAGTTTGTATCTTTTGTTGATTTATCAATAATATTTTAAACACTGTTTAGCCATCTATTCAATCAATTTGTTTGAGGACGAAAAACCTTGGGTGAGGGGATCAGTGGATAAAAGCCCATTAGTTTTAGGAGTCAAAGAATGAAACCCCTTTGATTCAATAGGATAATCTTATTCAAAGGTTCTGATTGTGCTTCATAGAGCTACGATTTTTTAGCTTGTTTCAATTTGTGCGTTTTGCAAGTGTTGGTTGTAGTAGAACAAAGTTTGTTTCAGATTTATTGTTATTTATTGTTGTAATGTTTATTGCTTATAAAATTTTTGGTGTTGATTTTATCCATTAAGATCATCTATATTAGCTATGGAAATTAATTTAGAAATCAGATGCAAAAATTATCAAATTTGGTGAGAGAGTTTATTCAAGATATCAATAATTATTTATTTTTCCTTAATTATTAGCTAATAGGCTACATATAGTGTGAGATTTGAACCTAAAATAAGTCTCATTGAGTCATTAGAAAATAGGTTTCATTTGCCATTTAATGGTAAATCAGCTATGTTTAATGGTAAAAACTTCCAAAATATCAATGAAAGCCTCCAAAATCTCACTTATCACATAAATTCCAAATAAATATTGATTTTTGAACTCCAAAATATCATTGAAATCCTCTAAAATCTCACTTATCACATAAAAGACAAATAAATATTAATTTGCTGATTGGAAGGGAAATTTTATTTTTATTTGCAATGTTTTTGTCAATTTGATGGAAACTTTATTTTTTCATTTGCATTGCTTTATGTTTTAAATATGCATGCAAATATTTCAAAATCAGATAATACCTAATTTTTTTAAGGAAAAAATCAGATTTTTCTAAGTTTATTTCATTCCATTATTTATCATTTATTATTAATTGTTTAATCCAGCCACATGCAACTAGAATTTGCAACACATCACATCCATTCACACCCATGCAAAAACACTCACTCTTTAAAATATTAGCATATATATAGTTTTCTATTAGTGTAATCCTTGCATATCCTTTAGATGCAAGTGCTAATTGTAGCTATTTTTGTTGCTGGTATTATTATTGTTATTGTGATATTATTGTTATTGCAACATTTTATTGTGTAAATCATTCCACTAGAACATCTACAAAAGTTGTTGGAATATTTTTTTGTATGACGTAAAAATTGTTAAAGTTGCTTGTATGTTGAAAATGAGTAATTTCTAGATTTGGATTCATTTATGTGGCTGTAAGTTTTTGATACGTTCCAAAAAAATTCTATATGTTCAATTTGATTTTTCCTTCAAATAAGTCTTTGAACATTTGTGGTGATTCCAATTTTTATAAAGAAAAATTGTTGGATTTTGGTTTCATATTTTGTTGAAATTATGAAGGAATTTCATATATTTATGTTGTTTAAACTTATTTAGATTTACATAAATATTTTTTTGGGATATTATAGTTGTTTTAGAGTGAAAATCTTGCCATCTTGCAGGGTAAATTAATGATTGGTGTTTCTTAGTAATAGAGAAATTAGATATTTTAGATAGTAGGAAAGGAAATTATAGATAGGAGGATAAATCATAGAGGGTTTAAACACAAAATAAGTTATGGTTAATGGAGAAAACGGAAAAAATAAAATGATAGAGGAAGAAAGAAATGATTTCTTTTATATGACATCTATTGAATCTCAATTTAAGCCAAATAGAAGTATATGAAAGCCAAAAGAATTTGAATGAATTAATAAGGAATTTAATAGAACAATTAAGCATACAAATATTTAGGAAAGTGAAATCCCATTAGGGAGTAATAGAGTTGTAGGTCATTCCATATTAAAACCATCAAAAATAATAATTTTATCAAAAGAAAAAGTTACAATTGTACTCACTACTTCCATTGAAGAATCACATGTAAAAAAAATACTAAATGAAATTAAGAATACACAAATTAATCTACATATTTTAAGGCAGCCCTATCGTGTTAAGATTTTATAGAAATACCAAGGAAGGATTCACACAAGAAATGGCAAGGAAATAACAAAAATAATAGTGGAAATGATTTGAAGAATACATTGAATAAACTTTTAGCACCCACCTTTGATGGTAGTAATAACATTTATTGGTTAAATAAATTGTAGACTTTCCTTACTCTCAATCCTATGAAGAAGAAGTAATACAATTTATGCATTAGGAAGGAGTTTCTTATGATTGGTCAATTGGTGATACCATCATCTAATCACATAAGGACATGATTAAGTGCATAATTTTGAAAAGCTAAGTCAGAAAAATTTACAAATTTGAGTTGAAGGATGATTAGGAATATTAAAATAACTTCCAAAGATCAAGCAAAAAACTTAAGTTTATACATACCAAATTTCTATAGGGTTATTGTGATGGTGCTTGAAATATCAGAAAAAATGACCACATATTTTTAGGGTTTTTGAACCACTCAAAGGCATAGCCGAAGATTTTGTTCTATCACCTTTGTAGGAGGCTATCAATAGAGCTCTAACACTTGATCCATTTATTCTAGAGAATAATTATTCTTATCATTTCAAGCAACCAACTTTATGGAAACATAAGGGAAAATTTAGAAAAAAAGATCTTATACAACATTTTTGAGGACCGTACTTCATACTACAACAAAGAAGATGGATGAAGATTTTGGGAATGAATTTAGGAGAATTTTTTTTTTCTTGCAAGGGACCATGGGAACTAGGCCATAGATTGCTTGGCAAGGGAAAAGTTCATTACCTTGAGATAGTATTGGATGAAGAATCAAAACTTGAAGAGCATGGACCTCAAGTAGTTTCAAAAGATTGAGAACTTGAAAAAATAAGAAAAATGAAAGCACAAGCACTCTTATAGCTCTTTCTAAAACACCCAAATATCATATATTTAGAGTTTATGGAGTCTTATCTAGACAACATATTATAGTTCTCATTGATAGTGGGGATCCTCACAATTTTATTAATATTGCTTGGTGGTCAAGAGAAGATCAAAGGTATAATATTTTGAATGTTTCAATGTATTATTTTTGCTTGATTCAACATTATTTGTATCAAGATAATTTGGTAACTCAATATAGCCCTTGGAGATCATAAGGTATATGATGGTTTATATGTTTTAGTTTGAGAGAAACTAATATGGTGTTGGGTGTGTAATGGCTATAATCCTTAGGAGAATTTTTATAAAACTATCAATCTATGAAACTCAAGTTAAGTTGGATTAAAATACATTCTCAAAGGGATATCCAATGACTTACCATGAGTTGTTATGACAAAAATAATGGAAAGGACATTCCATAGAGGCCAAGTTTCATGGGCAACAAGATGTTTGATAATTCCTTAGAGAACTTATTCTACATGTAAGAAATATTCCGATCATGTTGATATTTAGATTTTTTTTATAAGCATATTATGGTGTTTAGTGATTCTTTTCTAGGATTACCACAAAATAGAGGTTTCTAACATGTCATAGAGTTGGAAATAGGTGCAAAATCCATTGTGAACACTTCATACTATAACCAAAGAGGGTTTGAGTAGGATATTGAAAAGTCTATAAAAGAACTTATTCAAATGTTGTATATAAGACCTAGTTATTATCTATTTGCATCTTCAATGGTTCTTGTGAAAAAGAATGATGGTACTATACAAATGTGTATTGATTATAGAGCATTGAATAAGAAGAGAATAAAAAATAAATGTTTCATACCCAAATTAGACGTGTTAATAGATGAAATGCATGAAGCTATGCACTTATCAAAGATTGATCTAAGATAAAGATATCACCAGATTCATGTGAGACATGAAGATGTACACAAACAAAAATTCAAATGTCACATTGGAAATTTTTTAATTTTTGGTTATGCCCTTTGGTATAATAAATTTTCTAACCACTCTCTAGTCATGCATGAACTAGGTATTCAGTAAATAATTGAGAAAAATGTTTTGGTTTTCTTTGATGATATTTTTATTTTTAGTGATACTTGAGAACATTATTTGAAGCACTTGGATATATTTTTGGGAATACTAGAACATTAAACATTCTTTGAAAGGATATGTGTAGTCATATAAGACCATCTCCACATAACTTCAAGAGAGAAAATCATGCACACAAGTATGAAAAGAATAAACAAATATACCATCAAAATGACACAAGATATACCCTAGAAAAATCCTAAAGAGGAAAAAATCTAGTTTCAAAAAGCATCCACACTCAATATTTTATCTCATGAGAAAATACAATAAATATGTATAGCCTCCATGAATACCTCTAAAGGATCAAGCTTTCTACATGCACTCCATATGAAAAAGAAAATGAGAATCATGTAACCACAAATCCAAATCCATGCTTCCTCTCCTCACATGTGCAAACTTCAAGAAATGCTCAAATTTACCAACCATAACAACTACTCATGTGCTTTCTTTTATAGAAATTTAAGCTTGCACAAAATCACCAAGTGGTATTAGATAAACCATGCGACTAATATCGTGAGTTTCCAAAACCATTTTACCCCTCATTTACTTTTTGGTACTAATTTTTACCAATATTAAATATTTTTCAACGTGCAACCTATATTAAATATATATCTCAATGTTACATATAATATATAAAGTGGCCCCAAGAATATATAGCCCATGCAATGCACATATCCCTAGACCCCCTAGGTGCACCATAAATAATATTAATTTTACATAATAACATTATGAAAGGTGAACACCTTTTCCAATATTCTTTACAAAAGAATCCAAATGTGAGTTTGGATTAACAATTTTTTTATATGTGGTTCATGTTATTAGTGCTAGAGAAGTACAAGTGGATCAAAAAAAGATCCAAGCTATTCTAGATCGGCCACCTCCTACCACATTGACATAGTTGAGGGGATTCTTTAGTCTTCGCAAAAAAATTATAGGAGTTTTGTCAAGGATTTTTTTCATTTAGTAGTTCTAGTAAAAATTGACAAAAATGGGAGCTTTTGTTTGGTCACAATTTGCACAAAAAATATTTGATAAACTAAAAGTGGTAATGAGTTCATACCATATAATTTCTATTATTGATTTCCCTCTTCAACTTTTTCTAGAATGTGATGCATATGGAGAGGGAATAGAGGCCATCCTCACTCAAAGGGAAACCCTATAGCTTGTAAAAGTAGAAAATTAAATGAGTTAGAAAAGATCTACTCCATCTATGATAAGGAAATGTTAATCATAATGCATACTTTGGAGAAATTCAAATAGTATTTAGTTTGTGAGAGGTTTATTGTGAAAATTGATCATAACAACTTGAAATTATTTTTGATCCAACATGATTTGAATGAACCCTACTAGAATTGGATAAGTAAGAAACAAGCTTATGATTTTGACATAAAGTATATGAAAAGAAAGAACAATTTAGTTGTTGGCACTCTTTCTAGAATGCCTACTTTATGTTTCATTTCCACTATTTTTGTTGATTGGAAGGTTTTAGTTTTGATTGGATATGCTAAAAAAGCATTTTATAATAGCATTCTTGATGAAGAGGTGAAAGATGACAAATACATAATGGGAGATAGATGCATCCTATACAATAATATATTACTCTTAGTTCCTAAACCTAAGATGAAGGATTTTTTTTGAGAATGATTAATGATGCTCCATTAGCAAGAAACCCAACATACTACAAGACATATGGAAAAATCAAGGAAACATTCTCATGGAAGGGTTCAAGGAGGGTGTTCTCAAGTATATAAGGGAATGCACTACTTGATAGAAAAATAAAGGAGATAAGTTTTTCTTAGAGAGCTACTTAAATAACTACCAATTCTAAATAACAAGTGGGAAATTATATTCATGGACTTCATCACTAGCTTCCCAAAGATACACAATAGAGATTACATTTATGTTGTTTTGGATAAACTAACTAAAGATACACATTTATTTGGCATCCCATCAAATTTCAAATATCCTCAAGTGGAATATATATTCTTCAAATAAATGTTTGAATTGTATGGACTACCTAAGAATATAATTAGTGACATGGATAATGTATTATTTTGTTCCTTTTAGCATAATTTATTTCATTTCACATGTACAGTGCTCAATCTTAGCATAAGCTATGCCCCCCAAATAGATAAATTGGTTGAGTAATACTTAAGGAACTATTTTTCAAATTAGCAATCATCATGGGTTAAGTGGTTGAATTTGAGAGAGTGTATTGTTACAATACATATTTTCATATTTCTATTGGAATGTTTGCTTTCATAGCTTTACACGGATACAATGCAGTAATTTTTGTTGATCCAGTATTCATAGATAGTAGGATACTTGAAGAAAGTGACTTGGTTAATCAGTAATAAGAAATATTAAGGTCACTTAAAGAGTATATATAACAATGTCATAATCAATAGTTTTAAGTAGATTTGAATTGTACAACAAGATATTTTGAGGTTGGGGACATGGTTTATTTGAGACTATATCCTTATAGATAGCATACATCAAAAGAAATGGGGTTGAAAGTCAGAACCCTAATTTTATGAGCCTCGTAAGATTTTGAGGAGAATAGGTGAAGTAGCTTATGAGTTGGAGCTTATAGAGAATAACAAGATCCATAATATATTATAGGTATCTTGTTTAAAAATGGCACATGGTTAACATATTGTTCCTTCAATGGACTTACCACCATTGGGTGGTGAGGGAAAATTGATTTGATACTTGAAGAAGTGATAATACCAAGGTTAAAAATTTGAGGAGTATCATAAAATACTTGGTTTGTTGGAAAAACCTACCAGTTGAGGATGTCACATGGGGGGAACCAAAGATTTTGTAGCATCCAAATTTGTATTTCTTGAGGATTTTTTAGGGGAGGAAAAATTTGTAATTTCCCCTTCCAATTATTTCAAATTGAAGGACCTAGTAGCCTATAATTTCCATATTTATGGGGGACTAGTAAGAAAATAGGAAATAATTTATTTGATATTTAATTTTTGAATAGAGAGGATTTATTTACTTTGGTAAATAAAACAAAATAATAATATTGTACTCCTTAAATTGGGCATGGATTTTTTCATGAAATATTTGTAACCTTTGAGGTAAAATATAGAAGATTTTAAGCCATTTCAAGAGTTAATTTATGTTAGGTGTTATTTGGGAGGTTATAGTCTAATTTTAGTAGATAATTATAGATATTGAAAGCAACAAATTTATTTTAATTTATGCCCCAAAGATGGGAATTAGGATTTTATGTTCCCAAAATTATATTTAGGAAACTATTTATAGGAGGAGGATTTCATCCATTTGATTTTTTAATAAATTTATTAATTATTTTGTAAACATTTTTTGAACATTCTATTCAATCAAGTTATCTAAGGGAAAAACTCTTAAGGAGATCAATAGAAATAATATCATTGGTTTTAAGATTCAAAGGATGAAATCCTTTTGACTCATTATGATAGTTACATTCATAGGTTGTGGTTGTACTTTAAATAGTTACACATTTTTCAGGTCATTTCAATTTGTTTTTTTTTAGGTATTTTTTATTATGTAGCAGAGTTTATTTTAGATTTTTTTGTTTCTTTTTCTATTATGTTTACTATTTATCATATTTATCATATATTTTATCCATTCAAATTATTCTTATTAGCTATGGAAAATTATTAAGAAATCAAATGAAAAACTTATTTTACTCCACTATTTTAAGGTGTATGGTTGTTTGTCTTCCATAATTGAAGATATTGTTAATAGAGTATCAACTAAGTTGTGACAACGTTAGTGGTGTAGAGTGTATGTTGGAATGCTCTGCATTCCATCGTAGATGAATATTATGTTATACAGATTTGTAGAAGTGTTTATAGATGTTAGAGATGTGTACATTCCAAGTGGCAAGTGTTTTGGTGGTCCACATGTCAAGGTGTGGATGAACAGTCGGTTCATTCAGATAATACTTAACCAATTTTTCTAACCGACCTAAGTATTTTAGGGTTGTGCGGAGTTGAATTGTGTATGGAGTGGTATCATAGGAGTGATTATAGGTCATACCAACCTATTTTAATGTGTTACAAATTTTGGTTCTTTTTGCAAGGTATGTGTGTCAATGTTTTGGGTTGACAGGTTATGTGATGTAAGGTACTTCTAATTAGGATGACCTAATTAACATTTTGGATTGTTGTAGTATATATACAAGGTTGATTCATTGTGTGAATGTGTGGATAGTGTGTGTAGAGTGTGTATGTGGAATTTGGTGCAGAGAGAAGTGTGAATCATAAACGTGGTGAAGTATGAAGTGTGTTAAGTTAGTTTTCTGAGCTTCAATGGAATTATATCTTCAACATATGTTGCATTGTTAAAATTTCATCATTGGAAGTGAGCCCCATTTCTTCTATCTCTTTCTATTATAATTAGTGATCCCTTTGGTAGTCAGCCATTCTCTTTTTCAATAGTGAGTCCTTGGATAATGAGTCCACCATTATGTATCAAACATTGTAACTAGTTATAACATATTGTGAGCTAACCTTCACTGTGGTTTTCCCCTTTGTTGGTTTTCCATGTAAAATCTGGTGTTCTTGTGTCTATTAATGTGATGCATTCTTTGATGTTTCTTTCCATTACTACACATTGAATGAGATGTTGTGAAATGCATTTTAATTTAATGAATTTCAGGCAATACTAATTCACCCCCCATTATCCTTGGAGATATTGAGAGAACACGTTCTTCAAGGTATAGAGATTCTTATATTTTAGAAATATGGTGGTAAAGGAGATCCTAGTAACCATGTCTCGACATATACAACCTTATGTAGTGGCTACTTTTTGAAGACAAGCTCTTGGCTAAGATTTTCCCTAGGTCTTTGAAAGATACATCCTTGGAATGGTTTTTTTCTTTGCTGAATAATTTAATTTGTTCATTCAATGAAATTTTTGATACCTTTATTAACCATTTCCAAGTGCATATTGGTCCCAAGATGAACTTAGCTGATTTAATGAAGTGTAAACCAAAGTATGATGAAAAGATCACTGATTTTATAGCACTATTAAGATTCCTAATGCTAATCTTCAAAGAATGTTCATTGAAAATTTACAAAACAAAATCTAAGACAAGCTTGGGATGATGAAATTTCCCTCCTTTACACATTTTTGCATAGACCTTCATGACTATTAGAATTCAATTAGCCATCGTGAAGTGAAAAATACCTCTAACCACCTAAGAAATCTAATTCCACGCCCCATAAAAAATTCCAACCATTCAAGAAACAAAATAAGAGCTTTTTATAGATAAACCCATCTCTTGAACAAGCCAACATGTTGAGTCTCAAGTGGCTGCCATAAAAACAATTCCATATCAATTCTGAGAATGCAATAGACAATTTACCCCATTACTTGATACCCTTCATTCCATCATGTTGCAACTTTTATTTAAGAACCTAATTACTTTACCTCTCATAAGAACCATTGATCCTATAAATCCCTTACCTTTGAATTATAATGATGATGCCTTTTTCCATTATCATCGACAAAATGGACATGATACAAAAAATTGTAAGCATCTTAAACACATCATGCAAGACCTCATTTATTCTAATCACATCCATATTGGTGGTGTTAATGATCAAGGAAATAATCCCATTGCTGCACCCAACCAAAATTTGCAAGTCTTTACTAATCCAATGCCAAACCATGATATCTCATTTGTTAAAGCTAGTGATATCAAGAATGATGTGATGAATGTTGACATGACTGATGATAATGTGAGTGATAATGAGGATGATTCTATAAATAATATGGTTAAACTTATTGATGTTCAACCTCTTAAGGTCCAAACTAGCTTATCTATGCTTTCTCACAAAATGAAAAAATCAAACATGCACCCGATGGTCTTCTTTACATCATTGGAAGAATCAATGACAAACCTACTAATGGGATATTAATTGATCTAATGTGTGTAGAAAATGCGATCATTGAGGAATTCTTATTTATGCATGAAATTTATCAAGATTCTTATGAACAACCAAAAGCATGGATCAAAAAACATATTGGTTTTGCTTTCCTTATGAGAGGTTCAATCACTCTTCCTTTAAAAGTTGGATCACAACAAGTGAATTTATCATTCTCCATAATCCCATCATTGGACCAATTTCATGTGAAGCTTGGTTATCCATGGATACACTCCATGGATGTCATCCCATTAGTAGTGTTGGCCCCATGGTTGTCGTTGCACCAAAAGGTTGACCCGTTAATGTCCAATACAACTGCCAGAGTTAATGGATCCATGGGAGGCGGTTAGTCCATGTCACAAATCCTGAGGGGAGTGCTAACCAGCTGCCAAAAATCTCCCCCTCAATGCAAGCCGAGGGGATTCAAACTCGACACCTTTGGATTTGATACCAATTTTTGGCCCCATGGTTTTCGTTGCACCAAAATTTTGACTTGTTAATGCTTGATACAACTGCCAGAGTTAATGGATCCACGAGAGGTGGTTAGTCCATGGCACGAATCCTGAGGGGAGTGTTGACCAACTGCCAACAAGTAGTGCATAAATTCATAAAATTTCCATTTGGAAATGACATCTTTACTGTGCATCATAGTGGCTTTAATCCCATACATTTTCGTGGGAATTTCTCATTGGATTTCTTTTGGCCCAAACCCATGGAGCCTATTAAACCTCATGAGGGATTCTTTTTCATATCTTACCAAAATTTCAAGGAAAAGCGCATAGCAAAATTATCCCTTAGAAACATGCCTCAACCCATGATTGAGCCTCCTATCATTGATGAAGCAATGATTGAACCAAATTACCTTCTAAGTAACCAAGAAAAATCCATGACAAATCCTCTAACTATTTCCTATAAAAGACCAAGAGATAACTATACAATTCTTGTTGTGCCTCCTAAGATCAAACAAGTTAATAAACCCAAAGAGAAAGTGGTTGACCAACCTTCCATGGTTACTTCCATTCCTCCCTTTTGGGAAGAAAAGAAACCAATGGTTAATAAACCCACTCCTACATAGTCACAACTTGAAAATTGTACAAGAAGAAACTAAAACACTAAAGAGTGCAGGCATAAACGTCATGCTATTGCTCGCCAGTTAGAAGAAAAGAACAAAACAAAAAACCAAGATCAAACACCAACTCAAGAAATACATGATGATTCTATACCTTTGTAGTACGACACTTGTCATTGTCCCTTTGGTTAGTTGTCTTCCTTTTGCATATGATGAACAAGATTGGGATGTGGATGACTTAGTATGGGTTGACTCACATGTTCCATACTAGTCTTTTCTTTGTCTTCTTTTCATGTTTTATGTGATTACATGTGCATAATGTGATCCCATGTATCATGTCACTTGGTGTGTCTTTATATGTTTGTGACCCTACTCTGGATGACCCTTTGTCACTTCGTTGGTGCAAGGATACAAAGGAAGCAAATTTGTCATGAATTTTTTCTATATATCATAGTCATTTATCTTTTCGTTTGTCTTGTGTTTTCCTTTTGGGGATGATGCAAAACATCAAGACATTTAGGTCTCTTCCATGTTAACCCAAAAGTATTTTCTTTTTTTTCACTATCTATGTGTCATTCTTCCTTTGTGCTCATTGTTCCATGAGTTATTGGCAAATGATGATGGTTTCAAGCTCAATTATATCACTATAGAAAAGATATACACTGGCCCCAAATCTACGGATCCCTTATGTCTTATCTTAGGATTGCATATGGGGGGAAACCTCCTTTCCATGATGTAGCTGTATTTGGAAACATATGTTTTACATAGGGATTTCCAAATAAATCTCTCATGTATTGGCATTTATCATTTTTCTAATTTAAAGTAATTACTCACAACATAGTGTTTAAGAATTTCTTTAAAGTGGGAGCATACACATCCCTACTCATTGTTTACATATTCCCTTCAAAGTGTGGTCTTCTTATTTCATGTGACGTGTCTTCTTCTTGGTGAAATTGGGTTTGATGTCCTGCAAGAGTGTGACCTTTCTTGGCATATGACACTCCTCTTAGTGGTGATGCTATGGTTTGCATTCCATAAGATGTGAATCCTTTATTCCTCAACTTGTCCTCTCTTAGTGGTGATGCCAAGCAGGATGTTCCCTAAGGTGTGACCTTTCATGAACTAAGAAAAACCCCTTTGAATATCCTATCCTATTGCATTTACAACTTTGTCATGGCCAACAAGCATACCACAACTTGCTTGCCAATGGTGCCTTTTTGTTTTTCATGAGTGTCTAGCATAATGCAACTTGCTATCCTTGTGGAACCTTTTTGTGTGGTGCCTTATCAAAGTTATTAGGGGGTATAAATTTTGGTATGGTTGACGCATGGGAGCCTATAGACCTAGCATGACTTTCTCATCATCCACCCTTTTTGTGGGTACATACTGACCTAGTTTGTGTTTCTCACTTTCTTGGGGCTCACCTAGCGGACATTGGATTTTAGTAGCCCTCATGAGTATATTTTGTTTTCTTAGTGGACAATTATTTTTCACTTGTGAATGCATTTTATGGACAACAATGCAAGCACGACTAGTCCATCCTTCCTTTTCTTTCTTTTTGCATTAGTTTTGACATTGTATGATTGTGCATATTGTGTTGTTGCTACAAGCAAGTGTCTCTTTGTGCCTTTGTTGGTTCGCCATGAGATCTTAAATCTTGGGGGGATTGATCATCCTCCTTAATCCTTGTCATCTTATTTTTCCAACACTTGTACAATTAGACCTCTCTTGTAGACAAGTTCATACTTTTGGATTCAAGTAAACAACATCCTAACCTTCTCAGATTTGTAGGTTAATGGTTGTTTCTATTAGTGTTATTATAATACTTCATGTTTCAAGTGTTATATCTCACATGTTTGATTGTTAAAGCACTTTTATTCTTCTCCCAAAACTATTTTTCAGTCATTTCTCTCATAAGGAAGTCAAGGCAGTATAGTGTCCAAACTTAGAGTTGACTCACTTTGAGAGTTGTAAGTCAATTCTAATCATTTGTGGCACTATCCCTCTTCCTAATGAACATGGAAAAGGTGGATTTGTGATTAGGTGGACACCCCCTTTTTCTTTTGGCATAGGCCCCTCATCTCACATCCCATTTTTAGTTCTCTTATCCATCTCTACACCATTTTCCAATGTTTCAGGCATAAGTTTGTGAATTTTATGTTTTAGATTCATATTTTTCCTGGCATGGTATGCAATTCTTTATTTAGTCATAATTTTTTTATTATTAAAAATTATTTTATATAAAAAATAAAAATGTAATTTAAAATTTTCATCAAGCAATTGGTATTGACTTGGTGGATCCCACAATCCTGTCTAGAACATGGGGCTTATGTTTTGGGTGGTGCATAGAGTTGCTACTAGCTTTTGTCGTCGAGGCACTACCTTGCACCACCCAAAGTGATGCTTATTTTTTTAAAATAGGTGTTAGTATCATGTCATATTGCAGACTGAGAGCTAGCCTTCCAGGGGCTAATATTTCCCCCCCCCTAGGCCATAATTGGGAAGATTTTTTCTGTGAGCCATAATTTTTTTCTAGTATATAATTTTTTTACAAATGAGATATTGACAAAAAATTAGTTCTAAACACTTCATAGTAGTGTAGACATTTTTTCTAGAGTCTACTAGAGGTGAATTTTATTATTGATTAAAGTGAATTTTTCCCTTTTTGACCTCACAACTCATAACTTTTCTCTAGATTATTTTATTTTCATAATTCCAAGGACAATTGAAAGGTACTGAAGAGCTCTATCATTTAGTCCATGCACTTTTTTGAGATTTAGCCCCAAATATTATTTATTCAATTTTTGCATATTATGCATCTTCACTAATTACTTGGACATACTTGGAGAATTTCTATTTGTGGGGGGTTCATTTTTAGTCTGATTCAGATTTAAGAGGTATGACATTAGTTTGTTTTAGATGATTATCTATTTTTCTCTCTTGGTAATTTTTGATCTAATGGTTGAACCAAGGTTTGAGGTTCTAACTCCTCATAATTATCATACATGAAAGGTGAGAATGCAAAGATTACTATGTTCTAAGGGTTTTTGGTCTACCTTGGGTGATCATCAACCTAATTTTTCTAGGGGATATGAAAAGTTTTATCACCAAAAAAATGTGATGAGGCTATAGGATTGATTGGTATGCATGTTTGTAATAGTTTTTTCTTTCGTATTGAGGAGTGTACCACTCCTAAGAAGGTATGGGATAAGTACAAGGATTTGTTTGGTTTAGTTAGTAAGGTTCATGCTATGCAACTAGAGGTAGAATTGGCATCACTTTCTACTAACTCTTTTCCTACAATTAAAAACTATATAGTAAATTTTAAATCATTAAGGTCTTAATTGGTTAGTTGTGGTAAAGATAAAAATGATAAGGAATGCATATTCTTGTTTTTTTCTAATTTGAAAGGTCCATTTTCTTTTCTACAATGGATGAATTAGGCGATTCATTTTTCATGCATTCTTTTGAGAAATTTTGTGACAGGTTGACTAGGGAACAAGAAAAACTTAATCAACATGATACACACTATAAGAATCAAGCGTTGTTATCATCATCACCCAAGGGTAAAGGAAAGAAGAAATATAAACCTAAGACAAAATCTAGTGAAACACCCACCTCTTTTAAAGGGGATAAAACTAAGCAGGAGAAACCAATGTGTCGTTATTGTAATAAACTTTGAAATGGTGAACATATTTTTCTTCTAGTTCGCCCTATTCTTCTTCTCAACCTTATATTCTACACACAAAGGTTCAATAGGTCTTGTTAAAATAAATTATAAGATAAAATGTAACACTCTTATTGTAACACATGTTGAAGAGTCTACTAAATGAATTCTCAACTCTCAAGCTTCATATCATATGATAGGATCACCTATCATGTTCTGGTCCTTGAAGCATACTTCAATCATGAAGATATTGATGGCTAATGGTGTCTATTTAGGTGTCTTTGGTAAAGGAGTTTTTGACATGTGCCTAATGGTAGTTTTCACAATGTTCTTTGTATTCTTGATATTCACAACAATATTCTTTCCATTTATCAAATAGCATAGAGTCGTAAGTCCATTGAGTTTACTCCATATTCAGTCTTCATTTGCGATTTGTATAGCAATCAACTTGTTGCAATGGGTGGGGTTTATCATAATAGTCACATCTACAACTTTTCCCATTTTGTATCCGATGGTGAATGTTCAAAGGTGGATTCTACTACTCCTAGCTCTAGTGTGGGTAATTCTTTAGAAGGTCATATAGTTTTTTGAACCTTTTTATTCATCAACCCTTTGATGAGGTTACATCATCTCTCAATTTTTCAAATTTGAGTGTTGACTTGCTTTCTAGGACTGCATATGAGAAGGATATTTTTTGTTTTCTTGATTTTTCTTTGTAGGATGGTTTTATGATAGGTATATATTAGTTTTATTTTTCATTCTTCTTCTATAGATTTGGAGGACATGTTTGAGGGGGTATCTCTCCTCTTTGATAACTCATCTTCTTTGTAGATTGTTGTTAAGTTGCCACATCCTTTGTATTCTTCCTTGATTGGAGTCGCACATGATTTATTAGACATTCTTAGGAATATTTGGTTCATTTTTAGAGATATATTTTTTGAGGCTTCTTACCTCCTTCTTCTTCATGGAGATGGAATTTCTTCGGAATCAACCATTAGATTTATTTTTTCAGAAGGGGAGACTTGTTGTTTGTAGGCATTAGACTCTCTTTTGTCTTCATACATTCTTCAATATTTTTGGAGATACATCATTATGGTAGGGCTATGTAATCTCTTTATTTCCCTCTTATGGAGGAGCTTTTGTAATGCATCTTCATGATGGTTGTAGTTCTTGGGGGTATTGATAAATCCTCCATACATCATTCATTTCATCACTTGTACATGATTACTATTTTCATTCTCTCTTTTGGAGAGGGGTTTTTCCCAAGTGGTTTTTTTCCTTTTCTCTATTTGTGAGAGATCATTTTTACATGGGTACCTAGCATGACCTAGTATATGGGACCCATCCTTGTATATTTGCATCATTTTTATAATAATCTACT